>VURO01036405.1:6120-25127 GCA_015108175.1 Pelvicachromis taeniatus
GGGGAAGGGGCAGGGGGGGGGGGGGGGGCAGAAATTAGATTAAGAGCCTTGGAGAGGGAGGTGTAGAAAAATGGCGATGCTCTATTGTGATCCCATGTGCACAGAAGTGACCTTTGACACTGGAGACAAAAGCTTTCTAGTTTCTTTTGTATGCCGGGATATTCAGCTCAGCTGACATCGAATCATCATCATTCACACTTGCTATGTTTGAACTTTCTTCCTTGACCTACATACTTTTGTGATTTTTTGTGAGCTCTGAAAACATGGGTTTACTGAATGACTTTCTGAAATTGGAATAATTTTGAGAGGTTAAAATTCCTGCTTTTAAATTAATCATCAGATGGCATCTTTGATTTCACTTGGAAAGAAGGTTTCACGTTTTTTCCACATGAGCCCAAAGTCAGTGTTAACTGTAAATGTTTTTAAGATGGTCACATGCTCATGCTTTTCTATTTTTTGCTATCCCTTTGGTTTGGACATTTACAGATTCTCTAAATGTTACTGTGGATCCTTACATATTTTAGCCTGCTTGGTGACAAAGCCAGCCTCTCTTTTCCCATCTTGATGGGCTTAAGATTTGGACTATACATGACTGTCTTTCAGAAGACTGCGCATTGGAGCTTGAGATTTTTTCCGAACAAATAAGCTATCAGGCAAGTAGTTCTGTGTTTGCTCTTGTGTTTTGCTCTTTAGGATTAGTTAGGTTTGCGTACAAAGTGATGACCAATTATGATCAATATTTTTAAAACTAAAAGAGTGTGTCTGTGAGCAAGCTGCTGCCGTAACTTACTGCAGTCTTAGTTTGATAAAGCTTAAAGGCAGCGTTTGACTAAATTGGATAGCTCACCCCAAAATCATACACTTGCATTTGTTTTGGAGATAGAGACAGAGTATAACAGAACTACTTGCCACTCACCTTATGGCACTTGAAGTGCTCAGGCCTAGCAAGCTAGCAACGAGCTACACTTCTCTCCAGAGTTGGTAGAGACCAAAATAGTGCTAAAAAAGAGAATTAAGAGACTACTTTACCAGAAGCATGACTCAAGAGCAGCAGTGAGCAAATAATTTTCCCAAAGGGCCACATGAGGAATTGTCAACTATTGTGGATGGCTGCTCCAATAAGATAATAAAGAGAAATGAATACTGAGCCCTTTCAGGTGCACCCCCAAAGGAAGACACAAATCCCTTTGGAAGGGCATCCAGCATCCAGTCTGTCAAATCAAACACACCTTTTGAATACAGAATTGGTACTGTTTCCCACAAAAGTCTCAGTTTCTCATGTGGCCCCTTGAGAAAATTAATTGAACCATTCCTGATCAAGGGGTATGTTAGTTTTACTATTTTTGCAAGGTGATAACAGTTCAGTGATTTGCATGTAGTGGTTGCGATTATTTGTATTGTATACATTCATAGCTACAAGACTTTACAGAAGCAATAATCATCTGTGTTTTCCTGCAACTCCAACATATATGACTGGAATATAGTCTAATTAGCATGCACGAAACTGTCAACAACCTAACTTGACAGAGAGTGATTTAGGTATAAATAATAAATGTTCCTTTAAAGATGTTATTCCAGAGGTGTGGACTCGAGTCACATGACTTGGACTCGAGTAATTAATTTTATGACTTTAGACTTGAAAAAATGTTATAAGACTTGTGACTTGACTTAGACTTTTACATAATGCTTGGGACTTGAATGGGACTTTAACCTGTTTACTTGAAAAGACTTGATATTTTACCACTGTTATTATCTTACCATAAGATTGTTAAAAAAAAACAAAGACTTGAAAGGACTTGGGACTTGACTTGAGAGTTGTCCGTCTTGACTTGAGACTTGACTCTGACTTGAGGATATAGACTTCAGACTTGCAAAACAGTGACTTGGTCCCACCTCTGGTTATTACTGTCATAAACTAGTTAAGCTACAGCCTGTAAGTGGTGCTGGCTGGCCTAATTCGGTTACTTTTAGAAGTTCCAAAGAAGGGAGGAGGTTGATGCTAATGGTCACCCTTTTTTCACAGTTATGGTGTAGATGTCAGATAGAGAAGGTGCATTGTGAACCACTCTGAATGGGTAGGTCTGTGCCAAGACTTGAGGTTTCTCTCTCTCTGGGTTTTCTTTAACCTGAGCATTTTTAAATTCATGCCTTTTCACTGTATTGAATTCCTCATTTCCTCTCCAGCATACAGCAGCCGCAGGAATGAACTGCTTGAGTCTGGGAAAAGCTGGGAATGCCATTAAATTAGACAGAAGTGGGCCATACAGCAGGAGGCTGATGATGCTGATGTGGATTATCCTTTTCAGCTCACTGTGCCTCATGACTGATGGTCAAATGAAGATCTCACCAGAAACGTAAGTAAAACTGCTGACTTTAAGCTGCATTTAAGCTCAAATTTATTTCATTTTTGCAATAGTTTTTTGTTTACATACCCATATCTTGGCCGTATCCTCGATGTCTCCTCTTCTGCCATTCAGTGCCAAATATAGACACACAACCTTTTTTTATTATTATCAGGTAATTTCTGTGGGCACACCCCGGCAGCTCTACATGCTGTATGATCCTTCTTAAAGCCATATGTCAGATGGATGAGTCAATAGTGTTCCTTCTAGTTTGGCTGATTATTCTACATACATATGGACGATCTGGACACCTGTGGGGTATAGCAAACTGCCAAACTGTCCTCCTCTCTACAGCCACATTAAAATATTCTGACAAATAAATCTGGATAGAGATAAACGTATATTAATTAAAAAAAAATACAAATTGTTAGAAAATATTTTTTGTGTAGGAAAGGGCAGCATGGTGGTTAAGTGGCTAGCACTCACCTCACAGCAAGCAGCTTTTGGGTTTGAACTTCATGGTCAGTTGTTGCCCATTTTTGGGAAATTTAAATGTCCTCCTTGTGCTTTCGGGCAAATCAGTTTCCTCCTTTGGGTCAAAGACATTCATGTTAACTGGTGGAAATGGTTTAAATTCTTTTTGTATAAATGGAAACCTGTGCAAGGTGTTGATATAGTGGAGGAAGTTACCTGGAGCCCTGCAGGCAAACGCCAATGCTCTGCTTATATAGATTGATGGAATCCTGTTATGTTTCCATTTAATCGTATGTACATATCACAGGGCTTGTTACTTCTACTGTAAAACTGCTTTTCAAACACGTACGATGATTGCTTTCCCATGAGAGCGACCTGTTTATATTGTCTAATGTGTTTTACTTTCACAGCAGTGTTCACTTTGTAAGATTACTGGTCAGATTATCTCAGGTGGATGTTTTTTGGGGGGACGAAATGCTGTGTTTGTTTATTCTCCAAAGGCAAGACAAAGCTCTTTTGCCTGAACGGTTTTCAACCGCCTTGCTGACGAAAGACAAGAACAGATCGATACAGTCCTGTCAGTCTGCAGTAGCCTTTTTTGTGTGTGAGTGTGTGAGCTGTGTGTTAGCGAGAGAATTTTTGTGTATGTGTGTGTGACTGTATATGTTAAAGTGGTAAAAATTAAAGGGGAATTGAGAAGCTGAGCACTTCATTAGCACGGATGTTGTTACTGTTTGTATAACTGGCTTTACACACTTGCATACATCTATCAACCAAAACCATAAAGCAATGTCTGCCTATGCAGACTGGAGTTATATTCAGTGCAGTGTATAAGATTTGTAGTTATACAGCTTAAAGAGTTTACTGTATGTGTTGTCAGCAGTCAGGCTGGTGACTGCGGATGAAGCTCTGGGGACACCACAGTTCAACTGTCCAACATAGGTCACTAATCCCCAAATGCCTCACTGTGCCTAGGGAAGAAATGGCAGCATGCACCCGTATGGCTGTAAAAGTTAACAGTATCACGACCGGAACATTTCAGGCCAAGAAGGTCAGCTCTTTATCCTCTAAGGCTATGTAACTCTAATGCCAGTAGGAAACACTGCACTTTTCTGTGAGCTGTTACTCAAAACACGTTGTTGCTCTGGAATAAACAGTATAAGTATACACACAGATCCTTTTCTTCTTTGGGGATAAAATCTATTGTATCTTTTCAAAACTGAAGTAAATACAATACTTTTACTGTTCACTGAAGGTGTTACTGCAGTCAGTGTGTCAAAGGCCTGTTCTTAATCTGACTGGTACAAATACTGGTTCGAAAATTATAATATGGCCATTTCAATAAGTTTCATTTTAAAATAAATCATTAAAAATGCAGAAATTTCCTAACTCAGTTTCAGAGGAGATAATCTCCTGCTTCAGTAATATCATAATCTTGTTTTATAACGCTCAAACTCTTGACGCTGTCTTGAAACAGGAACAGGAATCTGCTAGATTGTGATTAACCACAATGATAATACTAAACGAAATCTCTTGAAGAAGAATATTGACAGTACAGTAGTCGGCTTGTACACTATCGGCCCTCACATTTTAGAATGAACACGCTCAAATATTGCAATGACCATATCAACAAGTCAACAAATGATAAGCCAGTTTTCAGTACCGATGCTGGAAAGGCTGCCTGCAAACTAGCAGCGAGCTGACTGACTCCCCATAGGCTGAGCCATCTGTCACATCCTGTCTGCTCTCTAAACTCTATTACCTTACCTCGGTGGCATTCTCACTGAGGATTTGTAGTACTGCTGCATGTTATTGAACACAGAATAACCTCTTGACCCGGCAGACTGTCTACTTTAAGTATCACCGTTAAATAATCTGCTTCAGTCTGTCAGTAGTGACTGTGAAGTAAGTGCTTAAATGTGTTGCTGTTTACATTTTTGGTCATTTCCAGTGTTTAATTGCACTTATTTTTCGAGCAATTTAAGTTTTTGACAAAGGATAATTTATCATTTGAAAAATATTAGAAAATTATTAGAAAAAATATGGCGAATACAAAAAGGTGGCAAACCCACTCTAATACTCTATAATGGGTTCATTAATTTGAGCTAGTAGCTGTGTATTTACCTATATAAGGGTATCTACCTCCTACTGATTATGTATTCTGTCTGTTCAGGGTGCAGCAGTGGGCCGTGTCATTTGGCAAAGAGATGACTGCTTTGTCTGCCAGGTACTCTGGAGCTAAACTTCTACAGAAGGTAAGAGACAGTTCATCTATGAAATACAATTTTTTTTATTATTATCAGCCAGGCGGGCGAGCCATTAATATTTACATCACATTCTTCAGTATGGTAGCGGAGCTCATGTAAGGTGATCAGTTTCTACATGAAATGGCTCATAGCAAGGTTTTTTTAGTAACCAGTTCTAAAACTGCACAGTAAGTCACATTACCAGTACCACATGGCAAGCAGAAAATAAGCAAGTTGTTAAAATAGACAGAAATTCCCATTTGGAGTTGGTGGAGAACAAAAACAGAGCAAAAAAGGAGAGAAGGGAAAAGGAGAGAAGCTGACTGGTTCAGAATTTCTGGAAAGGAACATTCCTGCTGAGTGATTTAAATGTATTTCCTTGCTGTTTTGAGCATGTTTTGATTCCATTAAATTTAAGATAGGACAGAAATCTCTACGACAGGTTCACCAAAATGGGGCTATTCACATCAAAACAAGCAGGACTATAGTTTAGAAGTAAAATGGATGGTTTTATTGGGGGTGAACTGTCCATTTAATATAATATACAGTTATAAATAGATGTCAGACATCAACAAATTATTACTTGTTGTCAGTTACTATGTTACAAGATGCGTCATAGTATGCTTCACTAATTTCCCATTTCAGACAGGCAAATTATTATTTTTAGACTATATTTAATGACAGTTATGGTAGGAATTAATATGCCTTTATTGATGATCAATCATACAAAAGTCCACACAGAGGAACACACAGGAAAGGTTATTTGGGGCTGAACTCCACCTCCACCTCGCTAAACAAACATTTAAAACTGAAGTTGGAACTGAAGCTGGGAACGGACAAAGAAATCTTAGAAAGAAAATAGAGACAAATGAAAAGTCTGATAAAAAGACAGAGAAAATACAACATTATATTGCAAAACTGAAAAGAGCAGAGTGTGAATTCATCCTTTTCCCCCCTTCTGTGCATTACATCAGCCAATAAGAACACGGCAGACTGACATACATTTGCTGTACAACATCTGTGCACGGCCTACGGAGCAATCTGATGACACATTTAATTCAAATACAATTCAGACATGCCTTTTAGTAATTAGCACGTGTGAGCTTGCACTGCATGCCACCCTGTAGTATCGCTAGCAGGTCCATTCACCATCTGCTACACAGACTCACAAAATGTGTGTTAACAACGTTAACCAAACAAGCTGTACAAATAACCAATCCTTACTGATTTAGCTGTTATAAACAATTTTCTACACTGTCCAACCTCACAGTTTGTAAGTTATCAACCTGATCAAAAACAGAACGCATTGTGGTGCTTGTAAGTGCTTCAGTTATCACAGGAGCAACACTTGCTGTAGTAACTGTATCCATAACAGCCCTATTAATTTGCGGTATCTTTCCTAGCTGCAAAATGTGTTTTTATTCAGCCATTAGTGTGTAATAGCAGCCAGCGCTTTAGTCTTATCCATGCAACAAGGAGCCATAAATCACCCACCTCTGCCTAATCGATAGCCCTCTTGTTATAAGTGGAACACTTAGTGATTCTGTCTTCTTGCATGAGTAAACTGGGTAGGATATTGAGTGTTTGGGGTTCTGTTTGACAGTCATAAACATGTTGGAGCTACAAAGAGGGCTTGGTTTTTTTTTACACAAACCTGCAAAAGATCCTTATATTTTTTTCTCATCTGTTATTTAACCATATGACTATCTAACTTATCTTAGTTATTTAATGGATTTTGCACTGTTGCACATGACACATGGATTATCGAATCTATTTCCTGAGCAAATTTTGATAATAATTGTAAAACATCGTAATTAAGGGTAATCGTCTTTATAAAGGCAACAGAAAATAAACAGACAAGACGGGTCAATGTCATTACATTATTTTTAATGCAGGAAATTAACCTTTCAGTCCTCATACAGTAACAGTATGGGATCCCTTAAATTACATTTGTGTAGCCGCTGTGGTTCTACTGTGAACAAATACTATGAGTTTTATTTGGAAAGCTGGTTTTCGGAGTAGAAAAAAAAAAAGAAAACATGAATATGTAAAAAAAAAAAAAATAAATGTATTCAGTTTTTTGGTGATCATTTTGAATGCCACTGCTATAATAACATGTCAGGATAGAGACTCGTTTTTATGTCTGCTTATTATACAAGTGAATTATAAATCTTCGAAAACATTACCATCCCTTTGTACAAAATAGTGAGGGGTGGAAAGAGAGGAAGTCAGGACATTTGTAAATGCCTGGTGTGAAGGTTTGTGCATATCAGGGTTGTTGCCTGTACAGTTGATCTCTGAGGGGCTGTTTGGTTTCATGTGGGTGTTGAAAATTTAGAAAGCATTTATAATTGTGTTTTGTTGTCTTAAAACTTGCAAAGGCTGGCACAGTGTTTTATATTTTTTAAACAAATCTTTCTTTTTAAATGTAATTGTGTGTGTGTGTGTGTGTGTGTGTGTGTGTGTGTGTGTGTGTGTGTGTGTTTTAAAGAAATACAAGGATATTGAAGGTACAGTGAAGATAGAGGAGGTGAATGGAGACGAACTGGTGAAAAAGTTTGCGGAAGAAATGGAAGAGATGCTTGGGAGGAAGATGAAAGCTGTCAAGGTAATGATTATGCATGCAGAGTAAAAACACCTTTAATGCCAATCAAATTGGCAATCATCAAATCAAACACTGATACATTGTACACTAGTGTGGGTTTGTGTAATGCTGCACTTTGCTCATTTCAAAAAAAGAAAGTCTTTAAAGCTTTGCCTTTGATCACAGAGATTAGCAGAAGCAGCAGAGGATGCGGATCTGGACCATGAGTACAATGAAACACTCGAGGTAAGGGTAACATATTTGGTTAAAAATTTGTAAAGTTTTTCATTTTTCAGCTTATACAGGATATCCCAATGCAAAAAGAAAACTCAGACACTGTATGTAAAAGATGATATGAAAGGTGAATATAGCTCCTGTGAAGCCTCAAGAGTGGAGCGAGCTTCAAATTGTCTTTTAATGATCCAGTTTGTGAGCTGATTTTCAGCCCTTCTGAAAAAAAAATCCACAGTCTCATAACTGAATTATAACCAACTGTTTGTTCTTTCTTCGTTACTCATTTTAGTAATATGTACAGTCACCAACTGTCACTTTTCTCTGTAGTTTGACTATTATAACTCAATGTTGATCAACACTGTGGATGAGGATGGGAATCCAGTCCCACTGGGTGGAGAATTCCCTTTGGAGGAAAACGAACATTTTAATAAACTGCCAGTCAGCATACAACAAAGTAACATACAAGTTCCCACAAATGTCTACAACAGAGGTAACACAACCATAAAGCCTTAAATATAATTGCAAACTGTGCATAATACACTAGATTAGCAGTAGAATATTTAACCTCTCTCTGTTTTGTAGATCCTGATATTCTCAATGGAGTCTACATGTCTGAGGCTCTGAACGATGTTTTCGCTGATAACTTCCAGGAGGATCCAACTCTCACCTGGCAGTACTTTGGCAGTTCTACGGGCTTTTTCAGGCTATATCCAGGTACGTCTGAGTCACCTACACTTGGGCCATCCAATGTGTGTACCAAAATTGTAGCACAGTGTGTTAATTGATGGTACCCTTGGCTGCACTTTTCTCCTGTGATGATTCAGTGTTAAAACAACACGAACAGCACTGTAGATAAACATTCAGCTACATAAGCCAAACAGTGTACTGTACTTACACAGCAACTGACAGCGCAAGAAACAGTCAAACATGATGAGTCAGTCTCAGTGAGAGTCTGGCTGCTAATAAATTCGGTGTGTGTACATGTCTGTCTGAGTGTGTGCGTTTGTGTGCGTGCGTGTGTGTGTGCGTGAGAGAGAGAGAGCGAGCGAGAGGAGAGTAATTAACAGAAGATCTGTGACAGCTTGTTTTACTCACCCTCTGCGTCACCCACCGCAGCCTTGTTTGACAGTTTGCCATCATCTACCACAGCATTCATTTCGACATCAGTTGCTCATCCGTCCAACCAAACAACATCGTCCAGGTTTGTCCTCTGACCATCATCCTCACTCTCTCACTCTCTCTGTTTTCTTTCAGGCATCCAATGGACTCCAGATGAAAACGGTGTCGTCACATTTGATTGCAGAAACAGAAACTGGTAAGGCTATACTGCTGCCACACTGGGCTTTCCTTCCCCATTGATGCCTTTTGATTAATTTTAGTTCTCTCAAAATGAAACTCCACTTACAGATCAGATTGCTCCAAGTCAACAGTGACTATGGGCCATTGAGCAATCTAGTATGGATCACCCATTCATTTTATGTGTATTTGACTGTCTTAAGAATTCTTATCATCAGAATGGGGAAAAAAGAATGATTTAAGTGTCTCTGAAAGTGACATGGTTGGTGATACTAGATGTTTTGGAAAGGGAGCAAGAATTATCAAGTGAATGGCAGCGGTCAGAGGAGAATGGCCAGGCTGCTTCGAGCTGAGAGGAAGGCAAGAGTAACTCAAATAACCACTTTTTGCAATCAAGGTATGCAGAAGAGCATGTCTGAAGACACAACCCATCAAACGTTGAAACAGATGCGCTACAGCAGCAGAAGAGCACATCGGGTGCCACTCCTGTCAGCTAAGAACAGGAAATCTAATAGTTAATCTAATAGTTAAAGGGGATTTGCACCATGAATGTGCAGACAACAAATTTGTAGCAACTATGTGATGCCATCATGTCAATATGGAGCAAAAATCTCTGAGGAATATTTCAGAGATATTTCCTGGATCCCCCTGCTTCACTAGGGGAAATCTCATTTATGCTAATTAGCTTGCAAAATCAGGGGATGGTAATAAAGAGATGAAGGGAGGGCTGAACAGATGAACAGAGGAACATATAAAAGGATAAACACTGTCTGCTCTTCCTGAGTGCTGGACTACCAGTACATAGCACCCAATCTGGTCATACTTGCTGTTAAATGTAGGCTGTAGTGCATCTACTACCTACTTCTTCTTTCTCTTTGTGTCTTTTTAGGTATATACAAGCAGCCACATCTCCTAAAGATGTAGTAATCGTCGTGGATGTCAGTGGCAGCATGAAGGGACTCAGACTGACAATAGCCAAGCACACCATTAATACGATCCTTGACACCCTGGGAGAAAATGACTTTGTTAACATCATAGCTGTAAGTATATGCACAAACAGTCATGCAAAACACAATTGCAGTGAGAATTTGTCTTAGTCAGGATGAGCGTGACATAGAGATTAAAGCCCAAATACACAAATGCAATGGAAGTAATGCACAGCTCCACGTGGAAGCACATATGCACACACACATGCAAACAGATCCGAATTCAAAATTTGGTTCATGCCAGGCACAAATTTTGAGTAACATCAAAGCTTCTAAATTTGTTTTCTTTTTAGGTTTTTCGGGGGATTTTGGCTGTGTGTAACCCAACAACTACAAATCTGTGTAATAAGCATGGTTTATCCTGGTATTACTGCATGTGTAATCATACGCCTCCTGCAAATCCTCTGCCTTTAAGCTGTATTTTTACCAGAATTTAAAGCTACACTCCTTTCAGCCGAATGACCGTGCGGCAAAACAAAACAAAAACAAAAAACAGCACTTCTTAATATCAAAATTCTGTAGTTTAAAAAAATGGTTTAATTAATTATTTTATGAGGTATATTGAAAATGATACTTAGCTTTGACTTTGACAGAACCCGTCTTGAACCAAGCGCACATATAAAGACATTAAAATCATACATACATGTTACATTATGAGCAATCTGTATTTTAAAATGGTTGGTTTGCGAGATTAAGTGCAATTTAATTACTTTTTGATATTCAGGGTGATTGACTGCAGGTGGTAAAACTGTAACAACTGTTTGTCCCCTACTGCAAATGTTAATCATGTTGACTCTTCATTAGCTGCTCAGTGGCCATATTAGTTCATGTGAATTGGTTTCTGTCTCCAGTACAGTGACTATGTTCGCTACGTGGAGCCCTGCTTCCAGGGCACGCTAGTACAGGCTGATCTGGATAACCGAGAGGTAAGACACACAAGCAGCCCTTGATGAATGGCACATGCGTTCATGCTCATGGCTGATTAAGTGAATTAACCTCTTGTAACTTCATAATTATAAGTTATCTTGCTAATACCCTGAAGACAAAGCTTATGCTGTAATCACATCACAGTTAAAACATCACGGTTTCAACCTGTCCTTTAAAGGATTTACACAGTAAAACCCTAGAAAGCGTATGTGGTCAAAGGAGCATGACTTCAGCCTGTACTAATATATTAAAAATATCAATATTCCTTCCAATTTCCCTTCTTTACTCCTCTTTTGAATTATTTATATGCCCAACACCAATAATGTCATTGTTTTATTTTTCTTCTCATCCCTTTGTTCTCCTTTTTTTTTTTAACTTCCCAACACCTGCTCAGTCTGCTCAATCTTTGAGTGTGTATGTGTGTGTTTATTTGTTGTAAGTATGCCCTACTTTCACTCCCCTCCACATCATGGCAGTTTGGGTGAGGTCGCCGGCTGCTGACAATTTTAAGTTGGTCACATGATCTGTCAGCAAGGGATCTGATTGGGTGAATACATAGGATATTCTGTAGCAGAATGGGCTTACAGATGTTGGCTGACACACTTGTATAAGTGGGAACGCACATTTAGATGAAGACAATCATCAGTTTTGTGGCTGTTATACAAGAGTTCCAGTGTTCCTACTTTTCATTTTTAGTCCTACTGAAAGTCACACTGGGTCAGTTTTTTCAGTCTTGTTAGGACAGCTTTGATTACTGGACACATTACTTAGCAGAAATGGAGGCTGCAAGACAACCATGTTCAAGATGCAGTACACAACATTCCCCAATGACAGTGCAAGTGCGCATAAGCAAACAGTTTCATTTGTCAGTCATTTTCTCATTATCACAGAATAGACCAGAGCAGATATGTGAGATTAAATGCAATTTGCAATGTTGTTGTTTTAATAATACTTCACAACAATTTCAGTTATTTTGAGCATTTTTATTAATGTCTCTTTTATATTTAAATATAATTTACAGCACATGAAACCAGTTTCCCTATGCTTACAACTACTCTTATTGTTCTAATTATTTACTATTCACATGCACAGATGCAAGACCTCCTCTTACGTGCTATAAATAGCTGCAGCCGTGTGCAGTGGTCGTGCATGTAAATGTTTGATCTGGGGTTGTATGTGGCTTTGCCAGTGCTTTGTATTTCAACCCTTTTTTGCACAGAGACAATAGGAGTTAGCAGCACTCGTGTTGTGAGAGCTGACACAGAAGAAACCACATTTCCTTTTCAGTTCTTTCATGATGAGTGTTTCACATCAAAATTTCACTTCTTACAGCTTTCTAAAACTACAGTGCAACACTTTTACGTGGTCATTCCTCCTCCTTAAATGTGCATGTGAATCTGTCTTTATTTGTGTCTTTATTAATCGTGGTTACCTTCTGGTGTTGCAGTAGCTTTGGTGTTAGTGGTCAGTGTGCCAGGGATAATCCCTCTACTGCACTCTCTTCTCTATGTCTCCCTCACTCTCTATTTTTTCTGTTGTAAATAATTCGGCTGCATTTGCCTGAAGGGAAGCGCATTGGCTCACTGACAGTGTCTGTGTGTTTACTTTTTTGGGTCTCGCTCCAGCATTTCAAGCTTTTGGTGGAAGAG
This sequence comes from Pelvicachromis taeniatus, assembly GCA_015108175.1. Classification (NCBI taxonomy): domain Eukaryota; kingdom Metazoa; phylum Chordata; class Actinopteri; order Cichliformes; family Cichlidae; genus Pelvicachromis; species Pelvicachromis taeniatus. The sequence goes on from VURO01036405.1 coordinate 18,859, forward strand.
CTTCATGTGAAAGGAGAGGGCAAAGTAAAAAAAGCAATGAAGGAGTCTTTCAAGATCCTCAATGAGGTTTGTCTTTCCTTGCTACAATCATAGCAACTGCTACCCCTTGGCCGTAATAATAGTGAAGTAAAGTTAGTTAATTAGGAATTCCTACTTAAGGAGCTTGAGTCCAGATTCAAAAAACTGATTGGATGTGCATATTTATGTTTAGGCTACTGCACTGGGGCAGGGCAGCCTGTGTAACCAGGCAATCATGTTGATAACAGACGGAGCCATGGAGGACTTCCAGGATGTTTTTCAAGAGTTTAACTGGCCAGAACGACGGGTATTGTAAAGACCAGCACAGACCAATATCATCCTTTAAAAGCTGTTTAGAGTGTTAAATTTGCATGGCTTATCACGTCTTACTACATATAGCACCTGACTTTCTCTCCAGGTTCGAGTGTTCACCTATCTGATTGGACGGGAGATGACGTTTGCTGAAAATGTCAAATGGATTGCCTGCAACAACAAGGGTAAAACCCAGTGTTTTTAAATTTGATGACTTTGTTTGTGAAGAAACAACGGTTTATTCAGATATACTGATGAATCCTTTATAATCATTACAGGAAGACAGCAACAATGATAAATTGAAGGTTAATGAATATTTTATTTGTGAAAAAAGACAAATTTTTGTAATCTTACTAAACCCGTCCTGCTCCCAAAAGAGGTGTGCTGGCCCTGTGGGGATTCCAGGTGGCACTGTGAGGAACTAAGTATCAGGTGCTGCCCCCTTGTGAATTACAAGGCATCATGCAGCAGCTTAGGAAATAATCACATTATCCCCTTCCAGCACATAAAAATCCATGGCTAAATAACTGATAATCAGCACAGATACACTGTAAACATATCCCTGGCCAAAAATGTCATAACTGTGTCTCTGCATGTGTAATGTGTAACAGGTGCAATCCATTTTGTTGCATAAACTGATAGTTGCTTCTACCACCAGGCAGATATCTGTCAAACAGATATGTTGTTGCTGTTTTCTTGCAAACAACTCCTGCTTAAACCTTCTGGATGCGGTTTCAGTTTGCTTAATAATGTTTGCACCAGCACTCTTGGGGGATGTTACCAAGGGGAAATAATGTTGCACATATTCACTTGGCAGAGCTTCAGTAGCCTGTTGTCACTGAGCAGCTTCGCTGCAGGTATTCCATTGACGTCATTGTCTCCCACTTGTAGAAATGCCACAAACCTTAGACTAAGCCAAGCTTTAAAGAACGTCAAAAACATATTTGTACCAGTCGGAGATTCAAGCTGGGATTTTTTTTTTCATGTTTTTGGAATACAGGGTGTTCTGATGTTTGATAAATGAGTTTCTTCTTCTAAATGTAATACCCAAAGGCAAAAACCTGAGTTAAAAATAATAGGTGAACAATTTATTTTCCAAAAACTAAAAAAACGCTTCTCAGGTTTCCATCTGAGTCGTTTATGATATGAGTCACAATATGTGTGTTGCTTTTTTGTGTCTTCTGCAGGTTATTACACACATGTCTCAACACTGGCAGATGTCCAGGAAAACGTTATGGAGTACCTCCATGTTCTGAGCCGGCCAATGGTCATCAACCACGATCATGACATCATTTGGACTGAGGCCTATATGGACAGTGTGGTCAGTCTGCTTCTCTATTTATTTATTTGCATTTTTGTCACGCTTTAATAAATGAAATAGTTATTTCAAAATTGCATTTTGTCTTCACTGTTTGTTTGTTTTTTTGATGATCTGAAACATGTGAGTGTAACAAATATGCAAAAAGGAATATATAAAGAGAAATGAGGAAGGAGCAAATATATTCACAGCACTGTTGACTTAAGTCTGAATATTTAGACTATGGCCATTACTGAAAATGCAGATGTATAGCACCACCTCCCTGACACATTAATGAAAGTCTATGATTAACTTTTTTTTAACTTTTATTATTAAACTGTTTGTTTGTTTTTTATTTTTCCTTATGAATTTATGTTTTTCCGCCTTTCATTGGTCACAGAAATATTACATTGCAATTTGACATCCTTTTTGGAGTCACATTGGGATGTTTCTTTCTTTTTTAACACAATGTTAAAAAGCATAGCATAGCACAGCATAGCCATTCACATGTCCTTTCTTTCCCATTTACCATTACCTTCAGCTCCCAAGTACAAAAAAGGTAACTGTATGTGGAGCTTTAGCTAGAAAAAGAAAATGAAGTGTAGTATTTGTAATGACATGCTTAGGTTTTGTTTAGTCAGTGGTTGTCAGTTTTTAGTCATCGCCAGTAGTTTCTTGTGACTCCAGTAGCTTTTGCTAAAGCTAAAGTTAGCTCATCCTGTAGATACCAGCTGGTCCAATGTTGTAAGTCTTGGTTTTTCACTTAAAACCACATATCTGAAAATGCTCTATTATAAATTTGTTTAATAATTTTGAAATTTAATCTAAACTGTAAAGTTAAAACTTTTTTATAACCATAGAAGCCGGTGCTAGCTTTCTTTCTTTTTTTTTTAGACTTAGTCTGTTGTATTAATCACATCTTTTTTCAAACTGTATAAACAAACCTGGATTTTTTTTTTTATATATTAATTCATTTTTTGTCCACAGGTTAAGTAATTTATCTGATAGTGTGTCTATTGCATCACAGCTCTTCAACACTCAGGCACAAAGCCTGCTCCTGATGACCTCAGTAGCCATGCCTGTGTTCAGCAAGAAGCGAGAGACTGTAAGTAGTTTTTAAAAACTTTGACCTGATATTGTGTCTTTGTGTTGACAATGGTATATCAAATTGAAATGAAATTGTGATAATACGAAAAGTGGAAGTTTATATGAATAAATAGGTATGAGAAAAAAAATATTATTGAAAATAGCCTTGATTTGCTAAAAAAAAACAAAAAACAACAGGTTGCCAGAAATTTTGATACCTTGTTTGATTCAATACTAACTTTTGAACCACATGTCAAAAAATCCCTCCTTCAGATCAGAGCTGTCTGCAAAATAAAACCACTGCTCTAACAGTGTGACCTGGAAAACAAAGATCAAACAAAAGTCACTCACTTATCTCCAGCTTGTTCAGAATACTGCATTGAGGCTTCATGCTGTATCAGCAAAATAACAATCAAACAATCCTGGCTTTTCTGTCTTGGCTCCTGTTCACTTTGAAATGAATTTTTAAGATTTTACTGCTTAGCCTTAAAGGGTATGGTATCAAGCTACAGCTTAAAGGTAAAGGCAAATGTGCTGTTGTCTTCAGTGCTGTTGATTGGGTCGTAAGTTTATCTCAGGCTTTATTTGAGCTTACTGTTTATATTTCATGTTATTTAACTTGGTTTTGATATATTTAAAATTCTAAAATAACATTTTTACCTCATAAAGTTATCTCACGGGATTCTGCTGGGAGTGGTAGGAACTGATGTTGCCTTGAGAGAACTGATGAGATTAGCAACAAGATACAAGGTAAGCCGTAACAATGCGCTGTAGCATATATACTGTACTTCAGTATTGTCAGCAGTTTGCGTCCTTATGGCTGTCTCTTTGTGGTCTTTTTTTAGCTGGGTGTCCATGGCTACGCCTACCTCATCACCAATAATGGGTACATCCTGTCTCATCCTGACCTGCGACCTCTGGTATGAGGATTTTTTTGTTGGTATTAGATAATGGATTATGAGTGTATGCCTCTTATTTTAAAAGCATACTTTTTTGTCTGAGTGCCTGTGCTTGTGTATGGCAGTATAAAGAGGGTAAGAAGCTAAAGCCTAAACCCAACTACAACAGTGTTGATCTGTCAGAAGTAGAATGGGAAGACAGCGAAGAAAAAGTGGGTAACATACACTTATACACACATTTTTGACCCTTTTATTTCACTTTTTTTCTTTGACTTATAGTTTAAGGTGCTGATATAACTTTCTTTTTTTTTTAGCTGAGGACCGCCATGGTTAAAGGAGAAACCGGAAACTTGTCTTTAGATGTGAAAACTTCAGTCGATAAAGGAGTGAGTAAATTTGCTCTTCAGGAGTCTGTCGTTGTAAAAGGAGACATAGCGACTATCATATCAGTCAGTTGTGTTTCCCAGTTTTCCTTTAAGGTGACAAGTTTTATTTGTCCCTTGTACCTCTTTTTTCAATAGAAAAGCTGTCTTTTTGTGCTCACTGTGGTGTTTATGAAGCTTGTTTTTCTCACAGAGAAGAGTGATGTTCCTGAAAAATGATTACTACTATACAGTCATCAGTGAGACACCATTCAGGTTTGTCCAGTTTCTTTAAACTTTACTAAATTCCTTACATTTTCAAAAAAAACAAACAAACATGTCAACAAAGCAAAACTCCTTCTTACATTTTCTATTGCCTTCTTTAAATTTCCCACATACTGTAACGGTCTCAGCCTTCTCTGTGTTGACAGTCTGGGTATAGTGTTGAGTCAAGGATATGGACAGTATATCTTCACAGGAAATGTCTCTGTTGAAGAGGGTAAGTGTCCGGTCTCTGTTTATCTGTGCTTGTGTCTGGTTTTCATACACCCTGGCTTATGTCTTGACTTCTCTTCTTGCACAGGTCTTCACGACTTATTGGCTCCGGATCTGACCATAGCCAACGAGTGGTGAGTTTAACTTGCTGAGTGACAGGTTGTGAGATAGGTTGTTTCCCATTTTTTCCTACAGCAGCATCTAGTTTTACCTTGAAGCCAGATTAATGGATTATCCAGCTATGTTGCACATAAAGTCAGAGTTTTCAGTGTCATAAAGGTAGTTTCTTTTCACCCTAACTTAACGTAACATGGTCTGGAGCAGGTTTCAGTTTTGAGATTGTTTGGTAACAATTATTCATTGTATTTCATTATACAGCTTATATACTAAAGTGCTGTCTAGATTATCTGCTGTAGTATTTTAATTTTTTTTTATAAATGGAGCTTGTTTGGTCAGAGCTTATAAACTGCATTGAATGAAACTGTAAAGTTACAGCTGTGCAAACTGCATGTGTGTCACAGGAATTTTCTTACATTCAGCATAAAACATTGATGCAGAAAATAAATGTTTTGTGTATAAATGGTTTATGTTGATCCTAATCTGCTGCTAAATCTCTTTTACACTGCTGGAACTGCAGCTGCTTGAACCCAAAGTAGAAGATTGATGGGTTACATTTGTAGGCTATATATCAAAGAGAACATTCAATCAATAAAATTAATTTTCCCTTCGATCTGGTAGCAGACTAATGTGATTTCGCCGTCTCCTGGATTAGGAAATGGGAGCGAGTGAAATGTACTGAGTAACCTTTTATGTTTAAACGTATCAAAAATTTCATATCTCTGATCTGCAGCTGCTGCACAGTGAGTGCACAATAATAACATTAATAAATATATTAGCGTGAGATAATATATTTATTTTACAGCTCTGCATGTTTATGATGACTCTGTGTTCACAATTTTCAACCGCATTAATCTCTGCCTCACTTTCAGCAGTAGTGTTGTATTTTACTGTCATATTCTTTATTTTCTTTATAGATCTCTTATCGCCTTATATTAGATTGAAGCATGTTACGTACTACAAGGTGCTCGAAAACAAAGGAGAATATATATTTTTAAGACAAGAAACAGTTGCATAAACTGTTGGTTATTTTTTCTTTCTTTTGTTTTTTATTTAGTAACTTTGACGATTTTTTTAAAGTCATCACCATCTTTAATTGACATATGTGTACATTTGTAGGACCTACTGTGAGACAGACATTGACCCAGCACATCGCAAGCTGAGTCAGCTTCAAGCTGTGGAACGATACCTCACGGGCAAAGAACCAGATCTGGAGTGTAAGTCGTGACTTGATGTCAAGCATCGTATCTCTTAAACTCTGCGTGTTTAAGCTGAAAAGAACAAAAATGTGATTTCAGCTTTCTTTAAAAATAATAGCCATCAATATCAGAAGTACAAAAACTTGTGTTAGCTGGATATTTTTTTGTTGGTGCTTCTTGGTAATAAATCTCATACCGTTGGAAAGCCTGTTTTTTTCCCCCCCAAATGGTGCCATTTATATTTATTAAAAAAATAAATTGTTTACTATTGCTTCTTCTTGAATTCAATCATCCAATCCAATAAACGGCACATACAGTAAGTTATTATGATAATTAGGTTTTTCATGGGTCCATGATTTATTATGTCTTTGTGTGATTTATTGCCAAGAAGCACTGTTACAACAAAGAAATAATCAACCAAACCAAACTTTTATACATTTTTGTGCTAAGTTTATATACGTATTAGTATATGTCACATGTGACT
>VURO01036405.1:29916-65900 GCA_015108175.1 Pelvicachromis taeniatus
CTCATTAAATGTGTTTGAACATATCAGTGTGTGTGTGTGTGTGTGTGTGTGTGTGTGTGTGTGTGTGTGTGTGTGTGTGTGTGTGTGTGTGTGTGTGTGTGTGTGTGTGTGTGCGCGCGCGCCTGTGTTTGCCCTGGTAAGTACATCAGTGACTGACACACTCATCAGTCATAATTATCCGAGCGAAGAATCTCTGAACAAGTTTGCATGCCTGGCTGTCAGCATTTGGTGTCTCATTATGATGACAGATAGACAGAAGCACACTTTAACACACTGACACAAGCACGTGCTTATCTGGGTTCCACAGCTATCCTAGAAATAGTCTCAGGTGTGAAAATCATGTTAATTTTGCAAGTGGAAAACAGGAGAGAAGGGAGACATGAGAAAGAGTTTAAAATACATGTTTCAGTTTTTCTCTCAGCCTTGCCAATTGTCATTTTTTACGGTTTCTCCGTTTTCTTTCCTTTGCTTCATTCTTCCTCTCGCTGCTGGTTTAGGATCATCACTGTTGCAAAAGTCTGAACTTAGACCTATGATTTAGCTTACTGAATCTATTATGGGATTTAATTAAACCACAAGCTACAAAGGAAAGATGGATGTGAAATACTTATGATATCTAAAAACAGTATTTGATATGTGTGCAGTATATATTAGATATATTCAAGAAAATATGGTTATAACAAGAACATTTTTTTGAATTATACATTCACCAGCTTTTTTAAGTGCTCTTAAAACAACTAATTTAATTATCCAATCACATGGCTGCAACTCAGTGGATGTATTCATGTAGAAATGGTCAAGACAAAGTTCAAACTTTGAAAGTTGATTTTAAGTGATGTATGAAAAAGAGAGAATATCCAAGGAGCAGCAGACCTCTGGGTAAAAATATCTTGTTGATGTTTAATTGAAAACTCTAAATTGCCCATAGGTATGAATGCGAGAGTGACTGTGAGTGCGACTGGTTGTCTGTCTATGTGTTAGCCCTGCGACAGACTGCCGATCTGTCCAGGGTGTACCCCACCTCTCGCCCCAAGACAGCTGGGATAGGCTCCAGCGCCCCCGCGACCCTGAAAAGGATAAGCGGCTGAGAATGGATGGATGTTAGAGGAGAATAACCAGACTGCTTTGAGATGATAGGAAGGCAACAGCAACTCAATTAACCAGGTGTGACAACCTGGTTGCAGAAGAACACATCTGAAAAACACATCTGAAAAAACATCATGTCAACATTCACCTGATTTCAATCTAATAGAGCAGCTCTGGGATGTGGTGAAACAGGGGATTTACATCATGGATGTGCTGCCAACAAATCCAATCCAGTACTAGCAAGGAGTATCTAAAGTGTTTTTTTGAGTATATGTAATAATCACCATTTCATGGGCACAAAAATTAAAGTGTGTCACTAGATGCCAAGTGCATTAACTTCTCTCCAAGCTGTAGCAAACTCAGAGGGGATGGCTGACTGTCTTATAAACTTATTGGTATGTGTGTGTAAGGAACACATACACACACACATAGTCTCTCAAAAGCACATGATTCAGTGTGTTTCACCCTTTGATGCTCCTCTTTAAATCCTCACATGCATCTCTCTTTTCTTAGCCTCTGACTTCCTAAGCTGTCAGATCTGTCTGCCTTCACATCACATTTCTCCTTTCTGTGCTTCCTTTTCTATTTTTCCTGTCATGTCTTTTTTTTCTCATACCCCTTTGCCCTAACTTCCTCTCTACCTTTGGTACTTACTGAAATGGAGGCTTTCTTGTCGAGAGTAACATTCACATAGCAAAATCAAATATTTACAAGCTGCTTGGTCAAGGAACTCGAATACACACACTTAAAGCTGTACTCACTCCTTGTAATGCATACTATGTGCTTATTCATTATGGAAAATGCACAAATGTGTGTACCTAATAATGTTGCAAATTACGCATTAACTCTCTATTTCCTGTTTGAAAATAAAAATAAAAAAATCCCAAATTCAAAATATATTTAGTATTTCCACAACTTTTAGCATCTAAAAATATTGCAATTCTACCTATACCCACTGAGTGGCAGTGTTTATCTGGCTAGAACACAGTCAGTTGTCCATCTGTCCTCTGTGCATCTTGTGCTCAGCTTTCATGCTCATTTAGTGGCAGATTCTTTTATGAAGGCGATGGATTTCCTGTGTCAGAGGCTGATCCAAAATCTGTACATAGTGACTACAAAAAGACTGTGTTTATACAGTCTGAGGGCTCAGCAATGGATTAGAATATCTCTGCGGCATAAGTGACATGCTGTATGCAAATAAACCTATCACTACTGACGCAGAGGCAGACTTAGAAAGATGGGGAAAGAGAGTGTGGGTAAATAAAAAAAGACAGAGACAGAGGAATAGAGCAAAGAATAAAGAATAGAGAAGACATTTGACATAGAGAGGAGGAGGAGTGGAGGCAGTGAATAAGGATATAAATGAGCGAGAAAAGGAGGTAAGATCAGGATGGAGACAAAAAGGACACACAATAGACCAGACTGAGCAAGTGATAAAGAGACAGAGATGAGAGAAAGAAAGGTGAGAAGATTAAAAAATGATAGGAGAAGAAGTGACAAAAAGATAAATCGAGACAAGATAACTGAGAGGGGAATGGACCCAGTGAGAACAATGAAAGGTGAGAGGGAAAAGCATGGAAAAATGTATACCTATATTAGAATTAGGATTCAACTTTATTGTCATTACAGATCTATAAATACAGGGTAACGAAATACAGTTTGTATCTAATCAGAAGTGCAAAGAGCAGTAAGTGCAATAAGAGCAGATTATAAACAGATAAGGGTAGTATAAAAGGTGGGAATAGTTATGTACAGATGATGTACAAATAAGTTAGGTATACAGATGTTTATATTGCTATACAGAGAGCAAATATAAAGACGTACTACAGACAAATGTACAGATGTACTGATGTATACATATGAACAGATATGCAGATGGACTATATGACATGCAGATGTTCTACAGTTTTCTGCGCAGGACCTGACAACCCTTGAGCTGATGTGTAACAGTGTAAATATGTACTATAACAGAGACTATGCTATGTCAGTGTCCTAAACTATAGCAGAAAGTGACATTGAATGCTGAGAATGAATGACAGTCATGATCATGGTTATTGGGAAGGATAAGGGAGAGGAGGAGTGTAGAAGGTTAAGTGAGTGTGGCTGGAAAGGTTCAGTGGGAGACAGTTGTGGGGAAGAATCTGTTCCTAAACCTGCTGATTTTAGTCTGAAGGGTCCTGTAGAGCCTTCTGGAGGGGAGGAGCTGGAAGAGTTTATTGGCAGGGTCCCTGAGAATGATGTGTGCCCAGCATAGACATCTCTGCTTGTGGATATCCTCAATGGCAGGACGTGGAGTCCCTGTGATGCGTTGGGTGGTTTTTACCACCTGCTGCAGTGCCATGCAGTCAGCAACAGAACAATTCCCATACCAGACTGTGACACAGTTGGTCAGGATGCTCTCTATTAAAAGTCAACAGACAGGTGGTTCTTTTTCAGTGTCCTCAAGAAAAAGAGGCGCCGATGGGCCTTCTTGACCAGGCTGGAGATGTTAGTTGTCCAGGACAGATTCTCAGAAATGTGGGTCCCCAGGAACTTGAAGCTGGAAACCCGTTCAACAGCTGTGCCATGTCATGGGTGTCTCTCTTCTCCTTGCTGAGGTCCACAATGAGCTCCTTGGTCTTGCTGGTATTCGAGAGCTGACTACCGCTTCCCTGTAGTCAGACTCATTGTTGTCACTGATGAGACCAATCACCGTGGTGTCATCCGCAAACTTGATGATGGCGTTGGATCCATACCTAGGTCTGCAGTTATGGGTGAAAAAAGAGTAGAAGACTGGACTCAGCACACAACCTGTGAAGTGCCAGTGTTGAGTGTGATGTTGGTAGAGCAGTTATGGCCTGACCTAACATGCTGGGGTCTGTTGGTCAGAAAGTCCATGATCCAGTTACAGATGGAGTTGCTGATTCCAGGGTCCACGTGTTTGGTGATCAGCTTGGAGGAGTACAGTAACTGTATTGAATACTGCGCTGAAGTCAACAAACAGCATTCCTGCATAAGTTTTCTTGTTCTCCAAGCGTGAGAGTACACATTGAAACGCTGTGGATACAGCATCCTCTGTACTCCTATTGCTTCAATAGCCAAATTGGCAAAAACCCAGTGCATGGGGCAGAACCAGTCGCTCAAAGCACTTCATAACTATGGGTGTGAGTGCTACAGGGCGATAGTCGTTCAGGCACATTGGTGATGAGTGTTTCGGCACTGGCACAATGGATCTTGAAGCACGCTGGTACCAATGCCTGGGCAAGAGACAGGTTAAAGACTCCTGCAAGCTGCTCAGCACATGCTCGAAGCACATGTCTACGAATGCCGTCAGGGTACTGCTCAGTCCATTACAGACATCTATGATGGTAAGAGTGAGGGTATGGCAGTCATCGGAGGGTAGGGTTTTGGCAGACTTTTCCTTGTTGTCCTTTACAAAACAAGTGTAGAAGTTGTTTAGCTCATTGGGGGACGACACATTCATGGCTATCTGCGTGGAATTGCTGGGCTTATAGTCAGAGATGGCCTGAATGCCCAGCCACATGCGTCGTAGGTCAGAGTTGACAAAATGTTCCTCCACCTTCACCTTGTAGCTGTGCTTGGCCTTTTTGATGCCCCTCTTCAGGTCTGCCCTGGACGTACTGTAGGCTTGAGTGTCAGCTGATCTGAAGGCATTGTTATGTGCCTTTAGTAGACGCCACACTTCCTTGTTCATCCATGGTTGCTGATTTAGGTAAATTGTAAGCTGTTTTTCTGTGGTAACATTGTCAGTTGTGGTGTTGATGTATTCCAGTACTGAGTACGTGTTAGAAATTACTCCCACTGGCCACACTTTGATTCTCTTCACTGATGGTTTCACACGGTTGATGAGCGAGTACTTGGGGGTGAGAAACAAAGAAGGTGATCAGACTGTCCCAGGTGAGGGGTGTTGCCATGTAGGCTCCAACAATGTTTGTATAATTAATGCTGTTTTTTGACATTGTATACTTATTCCACCTATATCTGCTGAGGTGCTCTTTAATCCAAAATATATTTATTAAATAAGTAGTCCTTGTATTCTTTGAAACCTTATATTGAGGCTGAATGCAAATATGACATAGGTGTGATATGTTTTTATTTAAAACGATGCATATCGACTAAGAAATGCTTCATCACCATCATCATTTCATCATTGTCATAATCACAATCATCATAACAACACAACACATGTTGATTTCTGAGCAGTGTAGTCTCAGAGGCCCTTGGTCATCATGGCTGCTGCAGTTTTTACGTAACAAACTAGAATTTATTGTTCTTTATGCACACAGACTATAGTAACAGGATCAAGCTAGCTAAGATACTTAGCTACAAACAACACGAGACCTGCAGACCAGGGGGGTGAGAGGACAGTGTTTCTGGATTCATAGACAGAGTTTAGCTTTTGCTTTTATTCCAGCGCTGCCCCAGAGTCTCTAAAATTCAAGGTTATATCACACAGTATTTAATGTCAGCATGTGCATCCATGAAGACGTCCACTGGGAAGGTCATTTGGAAATTGCTTTTGCTTAATCGCTTTCTGCATCTTTTTAGGTTAGTGAAGCAGCCGTTGTTGTTAAATTCTGACAAATCATAAGTTATAATGTAAACCCGACTGGTTTTGAACTCTATGAGATGATGCTCTTTCTGCTCATTAGTCAGCTCACTTGCATCCAGAAGAGCTACACTTACTTTTTCTGACCTTTTCCATATTGTTTTAGTTACAACTTAAATACATATTGAACATAGTTATTATATTGTAAAAAATAATCCATTAAAAATAAGCTTGTAGATACAGATTTTGACATCTTTGTAATTGCAATAGAGGCAGAAAGTGTCTTCATAAATGCAAATACTTTTTGTTATTTCAAAACAAGAAAATAATAAATTTGCACATGAGCGAAATATTACCCAAGGACTTCCAGTCGTTCATCGTAACAACAACTGTGCCATACTTCGTGAAGTAAAAAGGCCTTTCCTAGATACCTACTATATTTACCTACCTACAGAATTCCTGTGATAATATTAGCCTCATCATGGAAATCACTTAATTAGGAAAAATTACACATCCTTTTTCTGCCTGATTCCAGTTTAGGATTACAGAGGATGCATTGGCATTCTGAATGAAAATTTGGGAGATTTAAGGAACATTTAGGTACCTGTCAAAAGGCAGCTGCTATTATTTATATTACCAATATTTTCCAATCAACATTTCCCATATATCCATAGTTTATGTGAGTATATTTAAATGAGACACAGACTTTACTTGTGTGCATGAAATACACATGTAGGGATATAATTTGGTCCTCCTGGAAATACTAATCCTGTACAAACAGGGATTAAGTCACAATATGAAAAAATATTTGTAGGAGATAAAGCCACTGCTATTAAAAAAAAAAAAAAAAAACATGTTAGAACTCTATGCCAAATGATCCCAACCAGAGAAACATCAGGGATAAGGTGGTAAACTTTTTCTATGCTTCTTACAGAAACCTTGCCAGCTAGTCAACACAAATAAATGCAAACAACAAAGAAATGTTACAGAGATATTTAAACCTGAAACAGAACATAGAAGCCATTAGCACAACAAAACACATACATCATGAATACAGAAAAACCATTAACAGCTACGTTAAGCGATTTGGATTGTTGGGCCAACACACCCTAGAAGACTAGTATAATAGTATTTATCTGTATCATACCCAGGTATAAGATCACACACTATTAATATAAGTTTATTTGCAGCCAATCAAAAATTTAGAGGGAACAATCATTTTAGTATGGGGAGGGGTTACTGCTGCTTATGTTAGTTATTTTACTCCGCAAACTGTAAAATAATAACGTATACCAGGGCATAGATAAGGATGCTCATGAAAACACTACGTAAAGCGCAAACAATCGAACCGTTTTTGTGACTGCACCAACAAAAGAGTGTTAGTCTAGCGATTCCTCTCAAATTAACGTTAATTACGTTTTCTTTTTAAACACAAGAACTCTTTGGCAGTGACATTTTCATGCAACTTCCATTGCATATTGCAGATTGTTCAAGAAAAACAAACAGACAAGACTATGGGAGAAGGGATGCCCAAAAGGCTGGAGTTTTTAAGGAGTGTGAAAATAAAATCTCCTCAAATAGCACTGGATAGAGAAAAAAAAAGATAGCGAGATAAAGGGATGAGAAAGAGGAGGGGTAAAAATAGCAGCTTTTTTAGTTTAATCCCTCTTTTTTTAATAATACCTCCAGGCAATTCATCCATCTTAGAAAGAAAGAGAAGGAGGACAGGACGGAGAGAGCGAGGCCAGAGGGAATCTGTTTAGGGAAATAAAGTGCACGAGCCTGAAGTTTATAGTCTATAGATTAATTTTGTACTCCTTGCCAGAAAAACGGGATTCTCGCAGAGTTTTTTTTTCATGCCGTAGTAGCAAACATTCACCTCTGATGGGTGAAAGGAGTTTGAAAATTAGTTCAGAACAAAGAGTATTTGCTTTAAAGTAAAGTCTGTGGTCCTTTGGATGTCAGTAACTGTTGTGTAATCTTCCCTGATCCAGAAGCATAGTCCAGGTAACACCAGAAAATGAATTTGATTTGATTTATCATAACCATCTTAAGCGTCAAACAAGCAAGAGCTTTTTTCTGAAGCAGGTGAATACAGCAAATTCAATTTTCCAGTCATATGGTTTAATCCTCCTTGAGCTGATTGATAGGATCCAAGTCACAATCTCATGGACAGCTTCAGTTTGGAACACTTCCAGGCTTGAATTAGTCCGCAGAAGATCCAGAGCAAAAGTGATGCCTGATCCAAACAGGCGAGAATCCCACTAATGTGATAAATAATGCTCATTTGTAAATCCAAATGGTTTTCTGTTACATATATCAGATCTAGCCTCAGTATTTTTCCTTTGATAAAGTAGTAGATAGGATTTCCATCTACAAATTGCCTCTCGTCTTAATTTTCTATCAGCTCTCCTCATTAATGTCAGTTTTTTTCTTGAGGTCTTGAAGGTCCAGGAGAAATCATAGGCGGATTAGTCCAGAAGAGAGTGAACGGTTCTGTGCTCGGTTCTTGGTTTCTTGATGGTATTACTGGCTTTGGAGAGGCTGAGAAGGAGAAGGTTAGAGATAAACTGAGAACTGCAGGCTACTTCCTGATACAAGAAATTCCTCTCATATTGGTCCACTCAATACCATACAAATTATGAATCCCTGATATCTCAGCCCAGGTTTACAAAAACTGACTCACCATACACCGTGAGTGTTCTGTAACTACTTAAATGATATGTTTTGTACTGCGAGAGAGGAACCAATTTTTTTTCTCCTAGCTAATATACTGGTAAATTCAACAGTAGTAGGTGGCTGGTAGGCGAGTTGGAGGGATGTTTGGGAATGAATACTGCAGTGAGAACGGGTCCAAATGGAAGAGAAAATCTGGGAGCAGATAAGGTGTGTGTGTGAGGGAGTATGTTAGAGAGAACGACAGAGTGGAGGAGGTTAAAAATAGAAAAAGAAAGGAAGACATAAAGTGGGAGAGGTGTCCGTTTGAGAGTCACATGGCGAGATACTATAACCGTCTGTGTGTTTAAAACAAGCTCTTCCATCTCTCATCTCTTTGAGCCCTTTTAATTTTCACCCCTTTCATCTCTAAGCCTTTGACGTGCCAAACCCCCATACCATCGCTTCTTTAGGCAACAGAGGAGATTTGTTTCTCATCCCTGTCCTCTCCATCGGCCTCTCCGTCTCCCATTAGCGGCTGCCTCTTCTTTAGCTCTCTCTGGTATTTGGCCATCAGGGAGGCATAGATACAGCCGTAAGCCGCTGCAGCCACCATCATGATGCAAACAATGCCACACACCACGCCGGCAATTACCACCGTACCAATGGCGCGGCGCACGCTTACAGGTCGGTAGCGAGAACGGGTGCAGTCCTGTGGAGCCTCTCCACCTGTTCCTCCACTTCCAGTGTTTGAAGAGGAATCATCAGCAGTGCTGCCGCTGCTGTCAGAAACTGGCGTCGACCCGCTGGGATTGAGAGCATTCCTGCCGCAGGGAGGACCGCCTCCTTGTCCAGAACGAAAACCCTCACCCCCTCCGTTCTCATCTTCGAGTTGGAGGCAGTAGTTGAACATTTCCACCGGAACGCCACGGATGTCTCGCCCACGCAGATCTTTCGGTAGTGTGCACTCCACCGCATCCACTTTCCCCCCTAAATGGAGAGAGACAGAGGTTTAGGGACAGGAGGACAGTGAGAGGTCATTTATAAAACGCCTTATGTCGGTAAAGCGACATAAGGCAATTAACGAAAAAAGTGGGAAAGACTTGGTCGGGGGTGGCTGTGCCAACACTGGGATGAGTCATACATCACTTAACAGACACCAAGTTTACTGTGCCCGCAACGCTAGGTCGGAGATAGCCTCAACTAAACCCTTGTATAATTCATGAGATGACATGTCTGGCTTCAGCATAGCGTTAGCGTGTGTAGACAGGAGAAATATCTGAGTCACTAATTCCCACTGGTGGCACGAGGGTATGTGCCTGCAAATGCAGTATTCGTATCAAGGTCACATGCTAGAAAGCTATTGATCTGCATTTTCAGATAGGGCAGGTTAAGTGACAATGAGACAAATGTACAATGAGATAAAAGTGGAGCAAAACAGAAAGACAGAATGAGTATTTAGCCTCCAGATTTGATCTCAGCCTGTGACAGAAGACTCTTTTACAAACACATCTGTCTCTACAAATATCTCCAGATATTACAGCTGTGCATACATGGTAGTCAACACTCTCTCAAGCTTCGTCTTACTTTCTGCAAGTCTGCTACTGTCATGATTACACGTTGAACTATGAAATGTCTTCATGCAATTTCTCTGCGCATCTTATGATGTCCAGTATCCATATGAGGTGTACTGAAGTAAGCAAGAGTTAAGCCCAGCAAAGCAGAAGAGAGCAGAATGAAGCAGAGAGGAGAATGGAGCATAAAAGAAAAGAGATGCTTCATTAGCGGGGCAGCTGGGGCCCAAGGCGCTGAGGTGAATGTAGATTTTTACACATGAGAAGAGAGAGCGGTGAGCAGCTGTGGTTATCTGATGTACTAACAGCCCTCAGAGACACGTGGATACAGTACAAGGAAGCGCACAATGAGCGCAGTAATGCGCATTATCACACTCATGCGCTTATATTATACAGCCAGACGCACAGGGATGCAGAAATGGAAACAAATACCCAGCCCCATAACCTCTCGTTTCTGCCCACTCCTTCGTGACCCCATGCAGCCTGTTGTCCTTTTCCCTCAGTTTAACTAAAGCATAGCCTTGAAAAGTTCTTGTAACATAAATCAGTCCGCCACCTCTGTACAGCAGCCACTCCATCCAGTGTTTGAAATCGCGGAGGTTGCAGTCACATTCCCAGGGGTTATGTCCCAGTTCCAGGTGTTGCAGATTGGCCAGCGGCTCAAATGCTGCCCTCTCCAAACCATGAAGCCTGTTACCTGCTAGGGACAGCCACCTTGGAGTAAAAGTAATAATAACAATAATAGATTAGTAGAATTATATCAGAATAATGGGTGTTATATGGGTATGTAATGCTTAAAATTGAGGGGGGAAAAAACAAAACAGAATTATTTAGTGAAAACGTTTAGTACTAGTATCAGTCTTACTGGTTATGTCAGCATTGTTGCCTTGGCCTGACTAACACAAGTAGTGCTGCTTAATTTCTGTGCCAGCTGGTCAGCATAGACACAGTGTCATCAGAAAGGTTTCCAACAGTTTCACCATCTTCTTATGAAATTACAATAATCTTATAATCTTCTGATTATGTTAACTAAGACATCTGTGCTCTCTGTCAGGAACATTATCCACGACACTGGCCTTATAACCCTTGAGGGAATATTACATTGTTCATAATTCTGGATCGGGATCTTACTCTGGTGTTTTAAAATCAGTGTAAATGAATGTATTCTGGTGTGTATCTACCTTAGGCTCTGCAACTCATCCAGTAGGCCGAGAGGAACTGTGGACAGACCATTCAGTGACAGGTCTAGACTCTGAAGACCGGTCAGACCCTGTAGAAACATCAAAACCAGGCCTTTGTTTGATGATTGAGCACTTTTTTTTCATCAAACCCACTGGCTTTACACATCTTTGCCATGTAGCACAGCTACTGATTCTAATTTACGTTCCCAAGTGAAGTGATGACACAGACTTATCCTACTAACTGTTCTGATTTAGTGGATAAAAGTGCTGGGCAAATGGTTTGCTACTAATTTAACACCTGGACAGGGGCCTAATGTTTTAAGTATAACTGCTCAGGTTGGCTCTATCAAGCACAGCCCGTGAAGTCCAAATCCAGAAGCTAAAGCTACTGCTTTAGTGGTATCAGTTTTGTTTTCTTTTTCAGTCACATACAGCACACTGTAATGATGATATATATCACCCAGTACATGATTTTCCATGCATTTCAACGGGGAATATTTGAGTCTCAGTGTCGAAGGCTTTACAAAGTATGGTGCTGTGTAATCTACAGTGCCTACCTGGAAGAGGTCTCTGTCCATTACTGTTAATGAGTTGTTGTGCAGAGTCAATCTTGTCAGGTTTGACATGTCTCTGAATAATCCGGCTGGTAAATTATCCAAGTAATTATTAGAGAGGTCCAGCTCCTAAAAAGCACATGCAAAATATGCACAATTTAGACACTGATGATGATCTTTTTTTGAGTATTAAAAATAACTTTAACTTAATCTGGCGCTTATGTTTAGAGTAACTAGTGGTGAGTGCTTTGGTGGGGTGAATCTGAATAAATCACAAACATTTCATTGTACATTAAGCCTTGACAGGAAACAGAAGCAATTACTTGTATCTGATATGGTAAATAAGAGACATTAATAAATAAAGAGCAGCCAAGTGTTGTAACTAATGAGGTTGTATTCACTGCACAGAAACTATCCATCGTTTTGTAGTTGCCAACCTGCTGGGACTTTGCACACTAAATGTTAATTTTTTCTTACAAAACCTTGAAAATGTCGACTTTTTCTTAACTTTTCAGACTGAGAGCAGAGGCTTTCTGCAGTTTGCTCCATATAAGATCCACCAGACAATATCACTTATTGTGCCGCACACACAGTGATGAACAACCACATAACAACAACCCACAACAGTTTCAGCTTTCAGGCAAAAGAAAAATTTCACAACCTCCAGAGAAGTGAGGTTAGCAAAGGCAGTTGCTCCCAGTGAGGCGAGTTTGTTGTTGGTTAGCAGGAGTGATCGGCTCCTTGGAGGCAGGAGGTGCAAGGGAGGCAGAGAGGAGAGACCCCGGCCCCTGCAGTCCACCACCAGGCTGTCCGAGGAGCAGAGACAGGGAGGAGGGCAGGAGCAGGCCGGCGGCAGCAATGCAGCTAGGAGGCAGAGGACACAGAGGAATACTGGCGGAAGAGAGAAGGAGGGAGGAAGCGAAGGAAGGAAGGAATAAACAAAGTTTAGTTCTTCCTGTGAATTATTATTTCAATTATGTGTACAACAGGAAGGGACTGGAGGGAAAGTGTAAATTATGATTATGATTTTAATTAGAAAGTAAGTGCAAGAATCATTATCCATCCTATGGTAAGTGTCTGTGAAATAGTCTCTCAATCTACGACGTTAATAGGAAGTAGAAACAATGATTATCTTTGATGTCAGTGAGGTTGTTAAAGTCGTGTCATTAATACAGAACTGTACAGTTTTATGTAGAGAAAACTTCAAAGAGAATCAAAGAGGAAAGGAAAATAGACTGAGTGAGGAGAGAGGAAACCACAGCTCAGCTCTAACAAATCACCGTCATGTGCCAGAGGTGCTTTTGCTGTGATGTTTGCTTGATTTTGAATTTCCATGATTTGGACATCGTTTTTTTAGAAACTGCACAGAGAATCTGATTCATCGCTGTCTGATTGAAAGTTGCAGAAGAGATTTCCACTACGAATCTGAGAAATCATGCAAACTTGAAACATGTTCCGCCTGAACGATCACAGCAGAACCAAAACAAGACTCAGACTAGTTACCGTGTCTCTCTTTCCCTTCTCTCTGTGTGTGTTTGCGTGCATCTCAGGAGGGAAATCCCCTTTGTTTTATTTCATTTTCAAATCCTTGTTTTCCTGCAGCCTACCGTCATTTCGTCATTTCTGCTCATTATCTCTGTTTATTTCTCCTGTTACATCCTTCGTCTGTCTTTCAAGTTTACCTCACTGTTCTTTCTTTTATTTATTCAAACTTTTTTTTTTACACATTCTTCTTCTTTGCTTCTCTGTGTGACCTAACATCTGTCTGTCTCTCTCTCCCTCCAATAATTTTCCCTCTCCCACTTGAGTCTCTTTATCTTTCTCATTCCTTTTCACTCCAAGTCTCTCGGCACTGCTCTGTATTCCCTCAGTGTCTCGTTACAGTGGCTGACTTTCTTTCCATCCAATTGCTTATCAGCACGACTTAGGCTTTATCTCTCTGTGTATGTGTGTGTGTGTGTTTGTGTGTTAAGCAGCAACAAAGGGTAATATTAAAAAAAAACACTTTGTCTATACTCCAGACACAGACACAGCACTTTCTACATCCTGACAGGACTCTTTGCTTTACCACCAAATTTCATCTCTTGCATCATATGCATATCATTAGCATTTATTTTTTTGGTGCACAGCTCCCTTTTGCAACACTAAATCTCACTTTCTCCCCTGTTGTTATATTATTATTTTTTTATCTTCTTTGCTTCCTTTCTGATTTTTTTTTCTATCCTTCGGCTGGCTCATAATCAAAGGTTCATTCCCCCTCACCACACACAGTGGTTCAGATGGCATTTGTGGCTCTGAATATGACAAATCTCAGTGAAATAGATCTTGGGTGGCCAGGCCACATTGCTGAAAAAAGAGAAAACATCATGATGAAGGTCAGAAGGTATGAGTGTAATGAAAGTCATATCATTCTTCTAAAGCCACATTTCTTTCCTCGGGGCTTCTGTATCTCATTACTGATAAAATATGAAGTTTGTTATGGCGCAGTGAGAAAGAGCATTAATAATATAAAGTTTTATTCCTTTAGAACTGGTTATAAATTGACTTTCAGTGAGGAAGGAAACCAGGAAATTCACTACCAGAAAGTGAACTTTACCCCAATTAATCATTAATGATAAGTCATTCAGAATGGAAAGAAGGGCTGACTGATGCCGAGATAAATGTATTAATAGACGTATTCGTTATCTCATGTCAAATTGTTGTATAGTTTATGTGTTTATTGAGCACATACACTAACCAATCTCTATTCCATAGGATAAAGTGTTATGGCAAAAATCATAATCAGTGTATATTCATTTAAAATTGAGGGCATGATGATTTAAGTCAGAATTACAGTAATTTCTTGATTTATTTTATTGTCTTTTAAACTCTTTAAGCTAAAACTGTAAAACAAAAAATGTGCTTTTATTTATAACAAAAGACTAAAACAAGAGCATCATTGTGAAACAAAATTGTCATTTTATCTGTTATTTTTTTTATTGATAAACTTTAATAGCCTTAAAATGTTACTGATAAGGGGCAAAAACATATTTGAAATTAAAATTAGAATATTCACTCAGAGTTTGCAATAAATCATAAAACTAAAGCAGTTACATAGAAGTCACCACTCAGTAATTTAGAACTGTACTTTTTCTGTACTAATAATTATCACCCAACAAACATCTTGAAAGGCCTTTTTTTAAAGTTATTGCTTCTTCCTTGCCCCCTCTTTTCTTTTCAAATCCAAGTAAAAATACCAGTTTTTTAGAGAGCATGATTTTTTTTCTAAGCTAGCTGTTTTCCTCCCCTGCCTGGCTATTCCCACATGCCTAGAGGCAAGTTTGCGACCACTTGGAAAATCTTATCACCAAGGAAGAATGTACTGTATGCCATAACCGGTTGCTTGAAGTTGCTGGCTATTACCAGGTGAAACTGCATCAAATCCTCTTTGCTCCACTTTTGTCACTATCAGATTATCCCGGCTACTCATAGTTTGTATGGTAGTCAACCTAACTAACCGCTAACCAGTAGTGAAACTTGGGGAAAAAAATGAGACACAAACCAGAAACTGAGAACGCCGTGACTTACTGCTACTACCCGCACAGGACCGCATACCTCTGTGCAACCAATTTCATGCTAGTGATTGCCGACAACCTTTAGAAACCAGTCTCCAACCAGTTGCGGAATACGCTCTGGTGATTTTCAGAGGAACACTAACCTGTCTCCAGATATGGCGAATGAGACTTTAGCGGTTGATTTCACAGCGACTTTCACCGGCCTCCACCAAACAACTCAGATAATGGTGAAATACACATTTTTCTCTCATTTCCAGATGTTTTGCTAACTGTTCTATCGGCCTGTGTGACTGGGGAGTGATCTTGCCAACTTATTGTCATATGAAAAATTATTATTGTCATCTAAAAAATTTGAGAGAAAAAAGCTCATTCTGCCAATTTTTTTTCTTGAATTTATTGAATGATGGTAGCAATTAAAGTTGTTTCCTAAAAAAAGAATTGCTGTTTAGGTTCCTTAGGTTATATGTGGACTGCTTTCCCTCATTCTTGGTCAATTTAAGTAACCACTCCTTTTCTATAATTTCGTTAAAACATTTTGATATTATATGATTAAGATAATTTAGACTTGCACTGGTGCACAAATAGCCTCTCTTTTTTTCTCACAGTTTCCTTTCCAGACAGAACATGACCTCCCTCACTCAGGACATTGACCTATTTTACATTCGGATCCAAAGAGCTTCAGCAAGTGAAGGCTGTGCCCTCATAAAAAAAATACTAGTGTGAACTCTCTCTATACTACAGTATAATCTTAATCTCTGGGATAAATTAACTCCACTTCACAAATGGATAAAAGGAGAGATTTTTAAAGTATCCTGAAGCTTCCTGTGCCATCTGACTTTGTAGTGGAAAAGCTTTAGAGTGCCAGTCTTACACTCCAGCAGCTCAGCAGGAATATAGAAGGCTTTTGCTATACAGTGGCTTTGAATTTCCCATAACAGGTTGGAGCTATTTGTAAAGGTACAGTAGTGCAGCAGATTTGCGAGGATAAATTAGGTCCGAGGTAGAAGCACTGTTATACAACTGAGAGAGCGGAACAGAGCTGGAGAGAGAGAAATTGTGTTTATTTTTCTCCTCTCGTACAATGTCAAATTTTCAAAATGCGGTCGTCTTTGTGCACCAAAGCATAGCTTTACTTATTTTTGCAAAGGTATTCCCCTTCTCTCTCCACGCTCTCTTATCTGTCACCTAACACCGCCCCTCTCTTCTCCCTTCCCTTTGCTACTGTACATTATAACTCACCCGCTGCCACCCTCCCCTCAGTTCTGAAGCAGATCTTCCAACATTTATGAGTGGTTTTAGCTGCTCTCGTGGAGGAGGTGGTTGTTGTTTTTTTGGCTTATTTTAGCTTCTCCAAATCCTCTCTGATGCAGCACACAGCCAAACCAGAAGGAGGAAAATATTCTGCCACATTTAGGGGAAGACAGGGAGAATTCTTTCCAAATAAGTTAAGTGGTTCTGTGCAGTTTAATTCAGTCCAAACAAGCTTCAGACTGAATCTTTTATAAGAATTCCCTAACACAATCCGTAAAAGAGCTGACATTCTTGGGAAGTGTGGGCTGGTGATGCTCTCAGCGATGGGAAACAAACTAAGACGCCGCATTAAAATGCAGAAGTGTGTTTGGGTTTGATCGAGGCAACTCTAAGGGCAGTATAGCTCGTCAGATCCCGAGCAGCCTCATCTTGTTGTCAGAAGTGACAGTCATGAAAGTTTTACACGCCAAGCAGCTCAAGACTGAGGAGTATTAATAATCAATGGTTGCTGCCTTAATTTCCAAATCCATGCATATTTCCTATCATATTACAATGAAAATATAGTGTGTTTGTGCACTAATAGGCGCATTCTTAATTGTTAATGAAAACTGAAGAGCTTCTCTTGATGAAGAGATTCATGTTTCTTAACCTCTTTTCTGACTTTCCAATTATATTTTAATAAAACAACTGATCATTGGAGCTGTTTGCTTTTAATTAGCATGATAGCTTGCCCACCCATTTACAGTGTATGCGTGCTCATTGTTGTGTTTGAAGCTGTGCAAGAGTTCAAATGGCATATCTATTGTAGGTAATCTCTGAAAGAGGATTGTGCCTGTCAGTGCATGTTTGCATATTCATTTGTGTGCTTGTGTTTCTGTGTGCAGTCAGTTGTTCCCCTGGCAGCGATTTCTTCCTATATAGTTTCTCTGTATATGGAAAGGATTGCTGGGTCATGGCTGGTGTTGACATACGCATGTAAATGTATACACTTTTTAATAAAACGGACAAAAGTTCTACACTGTAAGTACTTTGAAACTACAGTTTAATGTACAACAGTTACTTTTGTACTGTTTCTTTAATGTTGTTACACTAATATACATAAATACCTTATTGCTGTAAATTTAATGCTTTTTTTTATTACGTTTTTCCGGTTCAAAATGGTGCTTTGGGGCATTTAACCAGAATATATCATTATAGCAAAGAGTCTGTACTATCTCATTGAATGGTATAAATGCATTTTCCTGTTATAGAAGGCCATTTGATAAGATGACATATGTTTAAGTTTGAGAAAATTAAATACCACTTAAAAAACTGTGTTAAAACAGTTTTTTTTTTAATGTTATTTTATTACAATGCTAGCAATTTTCTTTTGAAGGAAGGCCAGAATCTTTTTTAGCCCGTAGGCTTTCAGACTCACCCATATCTTACATTTATTTTCTTTCTTTTCTTGAATTAAGAAATGAAACTAATAGCATTACTGTATGTTTCAATGAACAATACATTACTTTATAGTGTCTACTTAATTTTTGTAGCAGTACAGTATCGTTGTTACATGTTACAGTATCGGATGACCTTTGCAGTCCTGTGTACCTGGCGATGTTTGACAGTGTCTCCAAGGTAACGGCTTTTGACACCTCAGGGGCCTCTTGTGCCTGTAAGTTTATATTCATGGGCCCTTGGGTGACACTGAACCCAGCAATGATGTCATCAGCTCCGGCACTACTGTTACTGAGCCCAGTTGTATGTTACCAAGGGCCAAGCTGTTTTCCATGCAAGCGACAGACTTGCTGCTATCTTGTTACGAGGACGACCAGCTGTCCTCCGTGCAGCAGACTCACAGGCCCATATTTCTTCACTCTTCAATGTTTTTCATTGTGCTCGGAGTTTGAAACAAATCCATTGCTGCTATTAGAGTTTAATTTTTGGCAGAGTTGCTAGTACCAGATAACATCCTTGATAAAACATTAAAGCACGCCTTTATGTGAATATGATAACAACCCGCAAAAGTCCTCATCCAGGCATCCATCCAGCTAATTTTGTGATCAGATGATAGATCAGATAAACTGTTGCTTGTTCCAGCTTTTCGAATGTAGAAATTGATTCATTTCCGTGATTGTTTTGTTTGTTTAAAAGCTTGGGTAGTGTGTGTGATGCAAGTGATTCATGTGCCCTTAAGGCTAATGCAGAGGCCCAGGTTTGAATGTGAAACTACTCTTCTGTCCACTGTCTTCTCACGACAAAGGGGAAAAGGGCAAAAATTTATTTGGGGGAAAAAAAACCTAAACAAGCAACCAGCCCTTGTAGTTCTATGAATCATCAGGATTTGCACATTTTCAGTATTTTGTTTTGAATTTCTTGAATCAGTATTAATCCTTGTTTTTTTTTTTCCACATCACCTTAAATATGATAAATGCTGTACAAATATTATATATTATTATGTAAGTATTTATCATGTAAAGCGTGTGTTTCGTGCATTTTAGTCACAGTTAGTGACTAGTGTGCTTTTCCTGAAGTTGAATGGTACACGGCAAATATCTTAAAACTTGTCATATATAAGGTGAAATCAACCATTTGCATTACCTCAGAACACGAATTGTAATGTTGCCTGTTTTTCTACAGCAACATCCATGTAATTTCTCAGAGGCTATAATATGCCTGATCTCAACTGTAACCCAAGACCTTATTTACTTAGCAGATAGAAAAAAGCCAGCTAGTGTGTGTGTGACTGCGTGTGTTAATACCTCTATACACACAATACACTGTTGCACTACACGTGTTTTTGGCATAGATGGGTGGATAGATAGATAGATAGATAGATAGATAGATAGATAGATAGATAGATAGATATTGCACAATGTCAGGGTCCTATCAGTACAGCTACATTATCACTCATAAAATGTTATTGGAGATAAGAGAGTAAAGAAGCTCTTATTTGCCCCACATTATCTATTTTCTGTCACGCACCTTTCCGGCTGACTTTCAGGCGCCCGTTTATAATCGTTTACCCAAACTCATGAAGTAATGGCCGCACACACTGACTCACAAACACACTGGTAGCATTTGAGGATAAGCAGGAACACAGTGTAGGGGTTTAGGCTGTACTCCTGCTGTGACTGTGATGAGGAGAGGAGAGAGTCTTGCAAATCTTGATTTTTTTTTAAACCTCTTCTTCTGGTAGGATTACCTCCAATTACCTCTTCCTCTCTCTCTCTCTCTCTCTCTCTCTCTCTCTCTCTCTCTCTCTCGCTCCCTTTCTTCTCTCCTTCCTGTTTACTCCTGCCCTTCTCTCATTCTCCATTTTTATCCCACCTGCTGTCTCAGTCTCTCTCCCCTGTCCATTTCTCTTATGATGAATTCTGCGCCAGTGAGACAGTATCATTATTTTGACTTGCAGCGGGGAGTGGGTAATGTGTAGGCTGATCTGCCTCTCTAATTCCTGCTATTTGTATCAATTTGTGGTGACACACGTGCTCGTTCACACAACGGCGGGCCCCGTGGGAGCGTGTGACATGCATTGACATTGTTGTTTGTGATAGTGGCTATTAATTAGCAAGAGTGGCAGGTAAGACAAAGAGATAAAGCAAAAAAAGAGTTAAGGGGGGGAAAAATCCACAAATTCATGCTTTGGCAAAAGAAAGCATCATTTTCAGGCAGTTTCAACACCTTCATCGGCGCTGCTGCATGCGGTACTTCACTGCAATACCAGCTCTTTGATGCACTATGTACTGACCACTCACCAGGGCCGTAGTTCAAGGCTAAACACATTCAAAATTTGGAAAGAAAAAGAAGGACGTCCGCCTTTTGATGTCGCATCCGCATCAACGTGACAGGAATAGAATAGACTTTGCCTTGGATCTGTGACAGGTCGTAATGTATGCCCACTCATTCTTCAGACAGGATGGATAGGCAGATGGTATTGATCCACACACACACGCACACTTCTATATATGAAATAGTCATGCTGTGGTTTTTATGCCAGTTTCTTTTCTGAATTTTCCGTTGGCTGTTTTGTCATTAAATGTGCTCTGAAATAAAATTTTAGCATCATACAATTAGAATTGAATTTACAGTAATGTTAAAAAAGACAGTACTGGGAAAGAAACTTTGATTCTGTTGGAGATTTGCTGCTGTGCTTGGCATCATTGTCCTGTTGCATGACCCAATGTAAGCCAAACTGTTATGTCCAAGGTGTCCCTCAGGAACACAAAAGGTAACCTTCAGCGTCCCTATAATACGCGCCGGGTTGTGGATGGAATCCAATAGATTGATGTTCCCGGCGGTAACACACGTTCCAGCCGTGTATTCCCGTCCTACACTTAACCTTAACCCCAAACCTAACCATAACCTTATCTCTAACCTTAGTCACACCCTTTATCATATTAGATAGTGTTTTCCAAATCGATTCATGATGAGAAAGTAAAATAAATGTACGTGTGTAGATTGAGTCCAAATCTTTCTCATGTTTTGCATAACATAGAGACGTGTTGGGTGGCCGACAGCGTAAAATACCGACGATTTGTCACATGGTGGTAAATGTTACGCTTTGGGAGTGAGAACGTGTTGGAGGATGGCCTCACATTAAAATACTTTGGCATACAGAGGAGTACATGGTCAACTCTTTGCTTATTAGGTGTCCAGATTCTGTGGCTGCAAAACAAGCAGAAATCATTGCTCCTCCATCACTGTGGGAGCAGTAGATATGAGGTGCTGACATGCTGGGTTTGATTTGCTCCAAACTTGGTGTTGTACATTATGGTCAGACATTTTGGTTTGTTTTCTTGACTCACCTGGTTTGGCCACTTTGGTCTTGTCTGTACAAAGATGTTGTTGCAACATTGGCAACCCTTCTGAACAAGCCACACTTGTTCAGTGTTTTTCTAATTGTACTGTCATGAACTTTAACCTTTAACAAGCCAACTGAGGCCTGTAAAGTCTGAGATGCAGCTCTTGGATTTTATGCGGTGTCTCTGAGCACTGCATGGTCTGACCTTGGGGTGAATTTGCTGAGACATCCACCTCCAGGAAAAATGTGGCTCTGTGTTTACACACACCTGAATGCTCCAGACCTGCAAACGTCTGTTTTTATAGATAATCAATAATTAAAGTGCATTTAATTAGCAGCACCTGACCGCTCCTTACCTTCTTAATTCTTGTGGAAGCAGTGAGAGTGAACTTCAGTCACAGGACTGAATAGAAACCTTTTTATATGACTGTAATATATAAATTTAGAACGATCTGAAGTAGCCGCTCTAATCCTGAATTTAGAATTAGTTGCAAAGTGCTAGAAATCTTTTTTTCCTAATTGCATGACCTTTTCAGAGGCTTTTATTTTTTTCACAAGGACAAAATGAGGACATCTCAAAACGCTGTGTTATCGACCATTAATTTAGGACCATTATCAGCCATTTTCTGTGATTACTTAGCGAGAAAAGGAGTATTTTCTGTCAGGAATAGCCTTGCTATGATCATTATTTCTTATCAGCGTCAAGCTAGATCTGTGCTAGATGTGCTGTGAGTGTGATACTGTATCTGTATCATTTGGCGAGTGTTAAAGTGTTGTTTGTGGTGCTTAGGATTTATCTGCACCACAAACACCATCCAGCGGATTTATCCCTGCCAGTGTCCTTTGAAAGTGGGCCAGGAGCATTTATTTGTGTGTTTCATCTGGCACCTTCCTGTTGTACCTGCATCTAACCACACAGTGGTAACAAAGAAAGAGTTGGCGGATATATGCATGGAGATTTCTGCATGCCATCGAGCCGAGCTGTCACTAAATTAGAGCCACAACAAACAAGATTATAATCAGCCACAATAAATCGCCATATTACAAGGCAAAGCTAATAAGCTGGCCATGGGAGCGACCCACAGTGACCCTTTAGCAGATTATATTTACATGAGCACAGAAAAAAAAATCCCATAAAATATAATAACATATGAGAAAATATGAAAAGTCTACATGGAAAATTTAAAGTAAAACTGAGTAAAGAAGAACAATATTAATTACTTCTTCTTTTACAGGACAAAGAAACAATAAAAAGTAGAAGTCATCTTTCATTTGACTTTAATGAAACAATTTTGTTTTTTGTTGACTTTAGTCATTAGGATATTTAACTTTCTTGCCTCTCTATCAAAATAACTATAACTATCAGTTACATTAAAATAGCTATTGATCAGATGGTCTGCCAACAAGCTGTCATTCCAGTTTCTATTTAACTCCGAGTCTCATATAACACTATGTGAAGGGATCATCCTCTACTCCAACCCTAATGCTGCACACACACAGTGCCCCACTGCTGTTGATTTCATGCCAAACCCAACATCACAGCAGGGTTGAAAAGTGCCACCAGCTACTAACCACCTGGTGGTAGGGATTTTATTTTTTTTTTTGCCTCTCGCTTTATTTAGACAGCACAGCCGAGATAGGCAATGGGGAGAGGGGGGGATGACAAGCAGCAAAGGTCTCGCTGAGTGGGAGTTTATCCCAGGACTCTCAGAATAAAGGGCATTTTAGATCATTTGGTATGCACCTTGACTACCCTAAAATCGACCCTAAATCATTACACTTTATTAATCCATCAGTTTAACAACCTGGTAGCTGCTGCAAGGTGGACCAAAAAGTACTTTTCATTGCATCCATTTTACTGTTTTTAATGGCAGTCAGTTTGAAGGAGCTAAACTAAGTGTGATGGCTAAATTCCAAGCCTAATGTTACACCCTTAGTCAGTGCACTGTATTACAGTTGTACTCCAAGCATAATGCTAAGTCACGGTATTATGGCTTCACTCCAAGTAAATATTGTAACCCAAGCCAGTGTATTATATCGCTGTTCAAAGCCAAATCCCCACTGCTGTCATTCTCTCTCTTTCACTATCACTCTCTTGATTAGAAGCTCTGCAGCCAGGGCTTTGTTTGGGGTTGTAACAAACACATAAGCTCGCAGTCAGATCCTGTGTATGCTTATGTGTGCGTGTGTGTGTATGAGTAGGAATGAACTGATAACTTCTTGTGTGCAAGTGTGTGTGTCAGAAGAGTCTCACAGTCTGCTGGGATGGTGGAGGCCTGGAGGCACCATATGGTCTCCGTGTCGCTCACAGACCCCTCTGTTCTCCTCTTTTGCCTCTCCTCCTTCTTCCTCACTGTCTGCTCGTATTCACTACGCCTCTTTGATCTCACATCTCTCTTCCTCCTCATCTCTGCTCCCCACTGTTTGACTGTTTTTCTTGCTCCCTCTATTTCACTTTGTGCCACTCATATTTTATATTCTCCCCCTCTAGTTTGTTTTTAAGTCTTGACCTCTTTAGCTGCCATGTCTAAACTCTTTGAGCCATTTTAGCCATTTTTATTTAAAGCATCTTGATGCTGTAGTGTAACTATTTAGAAAATGCATGACATGAACCACGCAGCTGGGTTTATTTCCTGTGGTTCTGGTGGCTTGGCATCATTTTTTCACAAGATCAAATATAGCTGGTAAAGTAGGGTGCCACTGTTTCTGTCTAGTTGCTGATAAAACTTTCTTTGCTTTAATCTGAGACTTTAAGAGAAACATTTTTTAAGGGACAAATAATTGTGTTATCCTGTTAAATTAACATTGTCCGTTACAGCTGAGCAGGCCTGATAATGTTTGTTGCCTAGCTTGCACATTAACTTTATCATTAGCCGTAGCTGCTAGCCACTACCTTAATGATAATGGCAGCTAATGTGGATAATTGCTAATAGTTAAACAGCTTGTTAGTGTGTGTGCTGGCCAGGTTGTGATAACTGTTCAATTAAAATGGGGGGAGTTCTGTGTCAACAGGATGAAGGTGCCACTGTTGGTATCAGCGTTGTTGCGAATAAATATCTAATCCTATAGAAATTTTAGTGTCAGTTAGTATCCGAGTATCAATTTGCCGGACAAAAGGGTAAAGCATTTAAATGCATTTTTGCATTTAACAATTTTATTTGGCACAACAACTGCAAAACACCCACAAGATGTCTGCCACAGCCTCCATCCATCAAGGCCAAAACTAGCAGACGCTGAAGAGCACCAACACTTCCCAAAAGTCTCTCTCCATTTTTATTCTTAATCTCTTTTCTGTCCTTTGAACACACCTTTTAGGTTCTTCAGCATTTTGCTGGTTCGTGCAGAATTATATTGACAATTCAATGGAAACACATAGTTTGAAATCCGCCCTGTCAAATTCTAGTTCTGAATGAACTTCGTCAGCAACACGCAGGCTTCGTGATTTGATTGCCATTGCTGGTGCTGATTAAATGAAATTCTTACTGCTTTCTACTCTCAGTATATCCTTTTCTCAGTAACCTATATACTATATGTATATGTGTGTATTACAGCCTCAGTGGAGAGAGCAGAGGGAGATTCTTTGCTTTGCGAGAGCCATCCAGAACAACATTGAAAAAGCACAGGGAAGACAGAGAAAACACCTGTTTACAATGAGTTTGGAAATATTTGTAATGCACATTATGTGTCGATAAAGGATATTTATCTTAACTGAGAGAGAGCTTTGGCATCCACACACCATGCTTCTTTTTGATTCAGTGTAATTGCAAGGAAAAGGCGGATAGAATATTTTATTACTATTCCTGAACAGCTTAGAGTGGACCCTACAGCAAATATGTTACTAAAGCTTACACAGGCATCCGAGTTAAACTGATTTGAATTAAATGCAGACATGGAGAGAAGGTTGGAGAAAATGTAAAGTGCAGGTAGAGAGAGAAAGGAAGAGGTATAAGGTGCTGATATGGAGACAATGAGCAGCTCAGAGGGAGGCATATCTGTTGACTTAGAGTTTCTGTGTGGGTGTTTGGAGGTTCTGACAGATAGTGTTGCCCTGTTATTTAGTGTCCTCGGTGTTACACAGCAGTTTGTGGGGGCGTCTTTGTTTTTTTTCCCAGACACCTCAGGAGCAATAATACCGTACCTCACCAACAGGAAGACAAAGACCCCTGTTCTCTTAGTCTCTCTTTTTTTGTAAAAACCATTCATTTAGAGCATGTGCTCCTCTAGCACGAGCATCATGTAAAACAAAAGAGGAAAGGAGTGCCCTCGTGTTTGCCTATTAGCTGAAAAATTGCCTGGAATCTCTTAGAGAGTGAGAACCATTCGTGCCACTGTCTGCTCCACAACACACACACACACATGCATACAGCTGTCCTATCTGTTGCTATGCCACCCGACTTCTGATGGATTTTTGTTTTGACTGAGTGTACCCGCAATATGAGACGAAGGGGGAAAAAAAGAAAAAAGATAATGGGTCCAAAGAGACTTGGATGTAGGGATGGACAGCAATAAAAGGAAGAGGCAAAGGGTGATAGGTGAAAAAAAGGAGTGAGATGCAGAAAAAACAGGGACAATAAGAGAAAAAAAATGAAATCTTGGTTAAGAAAGGGAAAGAATGGGTGAATTAATGACAGAAAATATGATAGAAAATAAAGTAATAACAGACAAACTGCTGGTTCATCCTCCCCACATCTCACTGGCTGTATTAATACAATAATGTGGCATTTCAGTGGTTTGGCACGTGGCCACAGTGTGCTCAGTGCCCTCGTCCTTTCAGTGCGTGCGCATGTGGGTATGTGTGTGTTCAATCATGCTGGCATGCAAACATTAGCAGCTGTCAAAACAGACAGTGTTCCTCCTTTCATGCATAGTTTGGAGTACAATAGACGTGAATAAAATAGACTGGAGTTGAGTAGGAGAGGAACCGTATGCTTTCCTCTCTT
This sequence comes from Pelvicachromis taeniatus, assembly GCA_015108175.1. Lineage (NCBI taxonomy): Eukaryota > Metazoa > Chordata > Actinopteri > Cichliformes > Cichlidae > Pelvicachromis > Pelvicachromis taeniatus. The sequence continues at coordinate 56,044 of VURO01036405.1, forward strand.
CCTGTTTTTTTTTTTTTTTCATAATGTCCCTCATTTTTTCCCTCTTAATCTGCTCTTTGTTTTCTTGACTCACCTGGTTTGGCCAAGTAGTAGTGGTGGATAGTGACACTAGCTGGGGGAAGGCCAGTGCCCCCAGGGAGGTGGGTGTGGGGGGGCATGACACAGAGCGCTGCGGCCTTCCTCTGATGGAGGGACGGGACTGTGGAAGCGGTGTCAAGGCACCATGAGTGAGGCTCCCAACAAAGTGGTGAATGTGAAAAATCACACCAAATCACCTGAACAGATAGAGAAAAGACAAGTATGACAAACACATCCACAATCCAAACTCAAATCCTGATCCTGAGACCGTATCACATCGATTTGTTATCTCACGGGTTGCCAAACCCCCCGTGCAAACATGCATGTGCACTCCCATATGCCGTCAGCAGTGAAGGCTGAAGCAGCAGGATACTCTGTGTGTGTGTGTGTGTGCACACTCACGTTTGTGATACATTAAAAGTGTGCTTCGGCGTTTGCACCTTTCCTGGCAAGTGTGCATATGTATGTATGCGCATGCAGTCATCACAAACCACTGGTACATAGACATAAATAACACATGTATTTTTCTTTTAGTCTGCGCAATCATTTTGCCTTTAATGCAGACAGACCCCCTGGTGCTGACTGTCTGGCACCGAGAGACAAAGCGTGAATGATACAGAGGGAAAATGGGAAGCGAAGAGTGAGAGAGTGACGGAGAGATGGATTAATGCAGAAACTGTAAATTACAGCAAAAGTGGGAGGGAAGGAAAAGAAGGGATGAATGTAAAGAATAAAAAAGTGCAAGTGTTATTGTGAGGCTACAGAACTACCCTGAAAAAATACAACAAATGGCAAAAGGTGATACAATGCTGCTCATACGCTCTAAAGCATGTGATTCGGCTTGGCAAATCTATGAAAAAAAATCAACAAAACTTTTCAGCTAAGGACACAGTGAAACTATCCTCATTGATTTCCTAATAGAGGCAGCAAATCTGCAGAATCTCCTCACTGCAGAATGCTGCAGAAAGTTAGGACTATGATAGAGTTCAAAGAAGACTGTTGATCTTCCATATTTGTTAGGATGGGTCTGTTCTTGAACCATGTGGCCATTCATTTCTCAGAACGTATGTGAGATTGGCAAGGCACCAGCAAGATCCAGAACATAACAGAGGGCATGCGTGAGAACAGATAAAACTGAGCCGGGATGAAGGTGGGTTGAAAGATGACTTGTAGATGTGTTGCGTCTGTACCCTGGTCGAAGCACGTGTAACGCTTTCCCCTATAAAGATGACATTTAACAACCTCCTCTGTACCATTAATAACCAGTTTAAAAACTTCAGTATATATCAATAAAGACATGATTTGACAACAATTAGAATAGTTTACTGGTTTTTCCAAAAGTAGCTGCATAGACAGTGACCACCCTCACTAACTTCTCATGCAAACCCAGTTATTTTGTTCTATAAGCAGGCCTGAAATATGATAGGAACCATTCAGTTCAGAAAAAAGCTTCAAGGGTCACTCCTAACCAACTGGATGTGTAGAAAGGACTGAGATTGGCTGATCTGCCAGGATGCCTTTGTGGCCTGTTTGATTTAGTCGTAGAGCTAGATATGGTGTTGCTTGGACTTGTAACTCTGTAAACTAATTTCAGTACAGTTTAATTTATATAGTACCAATTCACAACAACCCTTGCCTTAAAGTGTCTACAAAATTAGACAGATAACCCCACCAATCAGGCATTCTCCTGTGATCAAGCACTTGGTGACAATAGGGAGCGAGAACACCCTTTAACAGGAAGAAACCTGCGCCAGAACCAGGCTGAGGGAGGGGCAGCCATCTACTGTGACCAGCGATCAGGAATAGGGGAAGAGAGGAAAGGAGAGGAACAAAGGTTTCTGTATCAGCTGGATAGATGGACTGAAAAACGAGTGACCTGTGCCAATTACATCACTGTAGTGAAACATATCCCACATGCTTAAAAAAAAGTTTTCTTGTCACTGTTGAGTAATTGCAGTGAAAATAGGTCTTTACAAGTAGGAAATTACCATAGGAGAAAGCTCTTATGACATGACTGATGCAGAGTGTTGACTCATAACCCCTCCCCCCCCGGGCCAATCAGTATAATTTTGAAAATGCTAGAGTGTGCTGCTGTGAGATGTGCCTTTTTCCCAAAGTGTCATCACAACCCAATCAGCGGTGTGTGAAATATCCCACAAATCAGATTAGGCTGTTGTTCAATGGTTAGCTGTTTGCAGGGAAAACTCAGGCTGACTTTTTCTACACGGTTTATTTTGCTATCAAGTTGAACAGAGGCGAAGGTGCATTTGCGCAGTGTGCGTGTGTCTTTTGCACTCATTTCATGATGCATGTGCAGCAACTGTTAATTTACACCTGTACTACCTTAAATGTTAAGAAAGAAATAACCTGAAGTAGGTGGAGGATAATGTTGTTGTGTGGAAAGATAAAGACAGGAACGTATTGATAGCTGGCATGTTCAGTTTTCTGTGCATGGAGGCTTACTTTCGAGAAGTATCAGTCAATCAATGTGCTCCATCAGTCTGCTAATCAATTGTTAGTATGATATTTGCGATTGGTTATATGTCGATAATAGGGGAAAGGAGAGGAGAGGAGAAAGAAGTGGTGGGGTCACTGAATTAGGTGGGATAATGAGGAAAGGAGATATAGCAAGAAGACAGTGATGAAAGGATAAAAAGAAAAATAGAGACAAGGCAGGAAATACCAGAAGGAGTAGGGAGGTACAAATAAGGGCAATGAGTAAAACAGGGAGCACATTAAAATTCTCCTCCACCACCTCTTTAGTGTTTTGGTGTGTGTATGTGTGGGTTTGAGTTCTCCTGTTTCTTGTATCATTATTGTCATTAGTACCTGGCAGTCACTGAGGAAAATATAAAGCACTGAGCTGATGTTGCGTTTCTTTATTAAGATTCTCTTTCGGTATGTTTTCTTATACTCCCTTCACTCCTCTTCCACATTTATTCCTGTTATTTTCTTTCTTTGTGACCTTCATTTATTCAGCATTCGTTTCTCTCCTCGTGGCTTTCATTCATTCCCTCTCTTCCTCTCAGTCCCTTTCTCTCCTTAACAAAGGAACAGAGGTATGCACCGAGGATATTCAGCAGATGGATTTCCTGCATGTGATTAAAGTCACATTAGCTCTGCTCTACTGGGAAATTTCAGTTGTTCTTTTTAACTGAGCACATGAGCTTCTTTTGGAAAACTCAGAAGCTTTAATGAGCAACGGAGGGAACTGAAGAAATTCTGGAAGATCCATCTGTTTGGTTTAAACTTTAAGCCGCAAATGTTTCATGTTTGATTTTGCTGGTAGAAAGTGACTTGTAAAGCTACATTACGTTGGTTGATACTGTAACTGAGTGATTCAAATTTAAGTTCTCTACAATTAATTAACATCTGAAAACCAACAGACTCGCAAAAATGTGGATATATTTGGATCTTTGCATGCCTGGGCCCCCCCATACAGCCTCAGCACAGCAGAATTCATATGTATATTGTTTAAAGAGTGCATTCTTCAAAGATTTAAGTTCATGCTTGTGAACAAATTTTCCATCAAATTGAATATTTCTGTGTGAAATTTCAAAGTTTTTCACATTAAGTCTTATTTCCTTTTTTCACCTTTGGAACTGTAACTGGTGCCTTGGCTTTTATGTTGGCCATTTTTCAGATGATTCATGGCTCTGTTTACGTTTTGATTTATTCAAGGGAGGGAAAACAGTGCTTTTCTTTGCGTGCAAAAAAAAATCATTAATTTTTCTAAGTGGCTGCAAATACAGTGAAAGGAACTCACATGTGGTTATTAGACAAAGACCGATTGATATTTTTTTGGCCTCTCTTTCATCGTTCATTAGTTTAGTGTTGCCATTTTTAAGCTACTTTGGAGGGAGGCACAAATATATCGGCCAATATCGGCCTCGTTGGCATCTTGACTTGTAAAATGAACTTTATTGATCGCACTGGCCAATGCTTATTTGTTCTCTTACAACAACAAAGCTGAGATGGCTAATTGCTCACATAGTCTGATAAAGAGCAGGAGACCTTATAAGTGGTACAAACTGGGGAATAAATAATAAAACATTGAATTTCATCAGCCAGATTATTATCAAGATCAGTAACAGTCCAGTATTTAAAGTGCAAAATAACATTTGAATTGTTAAAATGTGCAATTCATTCGTATTAAACTGTGCCAAAATGTTATCATGTGCCTATTTATGCTGGAACTGATGTACTGAAGGTGTAACAGAAGGTCACCTCTGCAGCCACGTTACTGGTGATGTGGCATCAAGCCTGCCAGGCTATTCTCAGAAAGCTTTTTTTGACCTGGATAGGGGGCACCCAAAATCTACACATGCACCTATGCATGCATTTATATACATACACGTGTAAATACTTGGGTGTCAGAGTGACCCTGCCTATTGAGGAATCACGTAACACCTCCTCCCCTCCTCTCAGCTCCTCTTCTTCCTCCTCTCCTCTTTACATTCTACTTTTGTCACTAACTGTTCGCTGTACTCACTCAGGCTGCAGTTGCATACCGCAGAGACTTTATGCAGGGCAACGTTTGACCACACGCCTTGGGGCAGACACAGGAATCAGGCAGCTTGCGTTTCTCCTCTCATTTATGAAAGGAGGTTGTTGATAGTGAGGAAGCGAGTTAGCTTCTGTTCTTCATCCATGCTTGACAGGTCTATGTTTTGTGATCTTGCTAATCCATTTCCCGCACATGCATATGTGTCCCCACCAAGATCACCGGTTCATGTAACAAAGCAACTTAAAGAATTGGAACAAACCTTATGTCTTAGTGATGTTTTTACAGTAGCTAGACATGTTTATATTTTGCCATCTTGGGCTCAAACCTTCAATGTCTTATGTCTCCATAGCACATGTGCACAAATGCTTTAGGATGCAGAACAGATGTACCGCAAAGATACTTAGTGCTACAAGAAGCAGTAACCAATAAATCAGTTCTTTTCTACACTCTGGACATCTGCAATGAGACAACTCAAACACCTTGGCAAGAGCTTTAATCATTTTTGATTTATCATGTTAGTGGGTTCATCTGGAAGTCCGTCCAGTTTATCTACAAACTGAATTTGAGCAAATAGCCACATTTTTCACTCGAAGCAGGGGTGTTAAACATAAGGCTCAGGGCACACAATCAGCCCAGCAAATACTCCAAACTGGCCCTTTGGATGACTTTGCAAAATAGGGAGGGCATACATTTTGGACTTTTAATTGTATTTTAATACTTTTTACAGCTTTTCCAGGTAATAAAGACCTCCCACGTGGCCATCCATACTGGACTACAGTAATTAAGTAACAGATACACTAGTGTACAAATTTCTGTTTTTAACAGTGGGTCTACAGTAAGAAACAGGACATTTTCTCTGAATTAACAGAAACTTCTTCTTTTCAGGTAAATGAAAGATTTCTTTCATTTACGACAGCAGCATTGTTTATCTAATTTATCATATATTTATCATTAGAAAAACAAAGAAATACTTGAAATGAAGTCTTTTTCTTTTTTTTAAGACATCTCAGCTAAATGTAAAGTCAAACATCTTTATATTGACAGAAAGGGGAGTTTCACCAGCCTGACACGCTCCCGATCAAAGAGGGCTGGATGTGGCCCGCCATGTAAAAGGAGTTTGACATCCCTGACTTAAGGCTATGCTCTTTACTTTCTTACACACAAAGACATGCATACAAAAATAACAGGGAATACAAAATCATAAAAAACAGTTGAGTGCAAATACATTGTTAAATGTGCGTGTCACAGCGCAGGTTGCTAACAAAGGCAGGGCCAGGCAGCCAAGCTCCCTAAATCAATTTTTAATGGCTTTGTTACACTGGAGAGGGAAGAGATTGGGGCAACATGGCACACACACACACACACACACGCCTAACCACACGCCAGTAGCTGTACAAAAAGAACAACATACTGTATGTGTTGACAGAGGCACGTGGTACAATTATATGTACAGATATATTATTACACGTGCATGTAGGTATGCAGCCACATGTTGTTCATTCACATGAATACCATTCTGTCCAAGAGTTGAATTTCACTGAACATATGCTGTTGATTTTAATAAGTGTGGAATAGATATTAGAACATGTCGAGGTCAAGGAAAATTGTTTCCAAGACAAAACTTTTTCGGACTTGTGTCCCTCAGCTGTGGATAAACAGAACCTGCTAAAGATGGCCAGTTATGCATCAGATGGATTTGGACAGCTGACAGCTATTTCTATTTATACTCATTGTCTTGGTATTGTAACTGTATATTATATCGTGATTTTTTTTTTTTTTTTATTCTGTGTAAATGATCACTGTTTTTGCTTATATCACATATATACTCTTATCTAGTCTCTTTTTTTTTTTTTTTAACACCCCCCAAATCTGACAGTAGCATTTAGGAGTAAGAGGCTAAGAGTAAAATTTGTCATTTAGTTAAGTGCATCACCCAGACTCATTAAATCCTTTGCAGCTGATATTATCTAAATGATTTAATGAGTGGTTTCACATAAGCCCCCAGACTGGCCTGAATTGTTAGCCATGTTTCTTAGTGGGCATACAAAACTAGTGCAGCCACATAATCCATTAGTGATTATAATTGCTTTCTCTAGAATGATGTCAGAAGGTGTCTGTGTTACTTGGAAAATAGTCAGTTTTCATTCATTCTTAACTAAAGCAGAGAGGCACGAAAGGGTGATGAAACCTCACACCTACTGCATGATCATACAATCACAGTACAGCTATTGCAAGCTAATCACTCTTACATCACACCATCTGAAAAGAGATTAGAGCCCGTGAAGTGATATACAGCAGGTAAAAACAGCAACACGCTACCCAGAGGCCTCTGAGTGAGAATTAACACAATGCCGTTTAATGGTATCGATCAACGGCTCTGCATTAATTAATATTACATAAGATATTGTGAAGGTCGTGAAAATAAAGTATTGAAGAAATGTTCAACCAAGTTTCCATTAAACTGTTGGAGCAGTATAAGATCACAGCATAGATAAAACAAGTAGGCATAGATCATTTTTCTAGCATTGAAACAGGTTTGCTTATATTTGGTACTGTGTATTAAGAAAGAACTGCAAAAATAGCAGGATGATGTGCAGCAGTTGTGATGTGCTGGATAGAGTTAGACCTGTAGATCACGTGACTTTAGGTTATGCATGAGACTTTTGAGCAAGTAGCATTTTACAACTCAAACAGTTTTGACTTTATAAGCTTCAGAGCATTTAAGTTTAAATTGGGAGGATGGATGGATGGATGGATGGATGGATGGATGGATGGATGGATGGATGGATGGATGGATGGATGGATGGATGATGTTTTTCACATTAGTTCTTTCATTAATTTGATTGGACTGAATATACACTTTCAGATATTTGTAGTAGTTAGTTTTGACTTTATCTGTGGTTGGAGCCTTTGGCATATTTACAATGGCTACAGTGTATTTCCCAAAGGCTGTATTTCAATAGATGATTCATCAGGAGCCTCTTTACCAGCAACAGTTTCTATTAATTTATTTTCTAATAATTTCAGAGGAAATATCAGGGGTTTTTTTTTTTACTGTTCTCCAAAATCATATTATGATATTTTTAGACCAAAAATATTTACTGTTCATACCCACTGATAATATGACAGCCAGATTTATTCCACAGTACTGCAGCACACCAATAGTTTTTAAGGTGTTTTCACAAAATAAAAAAACAAAAGAAAATGAAGGAATATCCTGTTGTAGTAAGCATGCCATGAATCATAACTCTCATACTTTTCCACTGCCCACCCCTGCAAGCTTTAGTCCAAAACCACATCCCAGGCATTCCTGTCAGTGTGTAGTGTGTGTCCAGGAAACAGCCCAAGGGCTGACGTTTATGGCTTCCACCTCCTCACAGCATGCACTTTTGGCCCCGTCTAAAAATCCCATATGTTTCAAGAAAAACACAAACGTAATTTTGTTTCTTTCTGCAGTCTACTTTGTTTGACATTATGAATATTCAATTCCAGCCAAAAAAAAAAAAAAAAAAGAAGAAGTGAATGAGTGAGGTGAACACCGTCAACCAGACTTACCTTTTGACCAAATTTCTCGGACAGCACGAGCTTTAGGGTTTTCTGCAATCAGCCATTCGTCCAAAAATATTCTTTAAAAAAAGAAATAAAAGCTCAAAAATTGGACGAAAAAAATGAAAATAAGCTGCCAACACTACAACTAAGAAAATCCATGCATTCAAGATCCTGGTCAGATGAATAATGTAAGATTAATCCTTCTCTCTGAAAAAAGACAATTCCTCCAGCTTCCCTTCAACCCACCGATGAATTGTGAAGGGATGGATTGTGTAAAAAAAAAAAAATGAGGAGGATTTTAGAAAAAAAGCAGAGGTAAAGAAAGGCTTAGAGGAACATGAGGAGGTAAGAGAGGCTAAAGTCCTTAGAGGGAGAGGGATGGAGATAGTTAATCCTTTTCTTAGGATCTGTTCCGTATATGAATGATACGTCCAGCGCTGTCCTACTCGTTGGCTTGCGTGTTGCCGTGTGTCTGAGAGGCTTGAGTATGTGTGAAAAAGAGAGAGAGAGAGAGAGTGTGTGTGTGTGTGTATGTTTGGGAGAGAGCGAGGCAGCGGCGTTAGGTTGCTGGCGTCATGCGCTACCCCTTCTGTGTCGCTATGTTTGTGATTCCTGCACTCAGCACGCGTCGGAGCGTGTGTCTGTGTTTATCCATGCATGTACACTTGAGGGCTGTCTTTCCGGTGCGCCTTTGTTAGGCTGTGTGTGTGTCTCGATACTCCCACCTCCCCCGTTTTTCTTTACCGTACGTGCGTGCAGCCGTGCATGTGGCAGGATAATGTATGTGTGCGCGTGTGTGTGTGTGTGTGTGTGTGTGTGTGCCTTGTCAAATATAGTAACATTAGTGTATGCTGCCTCTGTCTGCCTGCAGCTCTCCCACAGTGACAGAGAGAAGAAGAGGGAGGTGGAATACAGAGTGCGTGATAATACGAACGAGTGAAAGCTGAAGGACAGATAAGGGAAAATACAGAGCAACAGAGTGAGGAGAAACTAGAGAGTGGAGTGGAAGGCATTGGGAGAAATATAAAAGAGGGTGCAAAAAATAAATATATAAGGAAGCTAGGTAGGAGAAAAGGGAGGCAGCGGACACGGTGGGATGAGGTTGATGGAAGGGGGACGGGAAGAAAGGTTTGAGAGAGAAAGCTGTAGCAGTGGAGGGAGCATGCGAGAGAGAGAGAGAGAGAGAGAGAGAGAGAGAGAGAGAGGGATCAGCTGATTTCAGTAAAGATGAGAATCTCCCTCTGCCACATGGGCTTTTCTCCTCCCTCGATTTTTTTCCCTCTTCACGTCTCCCTCTCTCAGCTTTCATTTTCATCCTATTCCCTGTGGCAGCTCTCGTAACGTCTGTGTGTGTGTGTGTGTGTGTGTGTGTGTGTGTGTGTGTGTGTGTGTGTGTGTGTGTGTGTGTGTGTGTGTGCGTGCGTGCGCGTGCGTGCGTGCGTGCGTGCGCGTGTGTGTGTGTAAAGAAAGCTTGAGCATGTGGCTGTATGAGCACATGCACTGATGTGTGTGTACTTGTTTACATCTCACAGACAGAACTGTGATCCTCTTGAGATAAAACAGTCCATTTTTAGGTAAATGAGATAGATTAGACCAGATAGATTGATGCTTGCCCGTGCAGGTTTTTGTAATTGTGAGAAGCGCTTAAGACAGATAGTGAGAGAGTATGTGATTTGTAAAGGGGTTTTGGGGGGGGGGGGGGGGGGGATGGTGTTTTTTTGGG
>VURO01036405.1:75072-87005 GCA_015108175.1 Pelvicachromis taeniatus
TATTTTTTTTGATTTTTTTTTTTATTTTTGTAAAATTTTTTTTTTTTTTTTTTTTTTTTTTTTTTTTTTTTTTTTTTTTTTTTTTTTTTTTTTTTTTTTTTTACCGCTCAGCAGTCAAGCACAATTTGCTCATTTTTCCATGCTGGAACAAAGTTTGTTGCCTGGCAACATCAGTTTATTGAGCACTTGCCATCGGAAAGTCGTGGTATCTGCCAAGCCTTTGGTGAACATTGCTGCTTTAGGGCAACATAAACAGTAATTTTTGGTCTTTCGGTTGAAAGGTTATGCAGTGTGAAGCGTGCAGAGTGATTTTTATTTTTGTCAGGGTTGTGAAACCTTTACAAAGTATGTGGGATTGGATATATTAGTCAGATAAAGGATGCCCTCATCCACCTGCAGAAAATATGCTTCAGCTCCCAAATATGGTAAGATCAGGTGTTCTGAGGTCTCTTTTAAACACGACTTTTACAAAGAGTCATTCATCTACTTTACCTACAGACGTAAAATAGATCAACTTGATTATAATGTATATAGTAGCAGTATTGAGCTCAGTCAACATTTTTACATAGTAACTGTCTCTCTGTGTACTGGGCCAACAGCCAAAATACCAATTATGGGAGGATAATAGCAGGACGGAAAACAGATTTTTAGCCTTTTTAGACCCAATCCAGACAGCACAATTTCCAGTAACATTTCAAAATAAAAGGAAATGATGGCCTCCCAATGTTTTCTAGAAGTTAACCTTTCCAAGGCCACTGTTTGTGCCACAATACATCGCATTAGGCCTTCAATGCATCCATGTGTAGTTAATTCAAATACTGAGCGGGACATTTTTTTGTATTGAATATGCCGCTCTAAAACATCTTTGTCTTTTTTAAAGATTTGTTCGTCAGCAGTTAATTAGCTAATTATATCACTCAAATCATCACAAAATTCTCTTCTGGCCTTTGCTTATTTTCATGTTTTAGTTCTTATTCATGCACCGCTCCTCTCATTATTGAGTCTTAATGCTGTTTGTCATCTTGAAATGCCGGAGCTGGTGCAAATAGACTAAGCTTAAGCGTATTAATATGCAACAGCAAATGATTAAGGCAGAGGCATAACTTATCACATTTTAAAGTGGCTACAAAGAAAAGATAGAAAAGAGAAGAAAAAGGGGATGAAAAAAAAACCTGAAATGCCTCTCATTCTGTTCCATCTTACTGATGAATGTTTGACATTTGTGGATAAAAACTGTAATTATGTGTTTGTGTGTTTGTGAAGGAGACAGAGGGACAGAGAATACAAATGCAATTTCTAAGTAGGAAGGCTGTAATCTGTGTGTGTGTTTGTGTTGCTTTGCCTGCCTCTTTGTCAGCGTTGTTTGTTTTCGTGCAACACTGATTGTGTTTATGTGCATGTAGAAGACACTATAAAACAGTGAGGCGCTAAAGCAAAAGACGTGATAAGTCTTTGACATTTGTTCGGATAAACAGTAATCTTGTTTTTTGCACAATCAGTTTTAATAAAGCACGCTCACTCTTAAGACTTCGAACAAGGTCCAAGGGCACCACAATGTTGGGATTTAGTTACTTTTCCTATTATCAGATCTATATGGATGCATGCTAAAAGCAGCTAAGAAGCTAATGTTATGCAGTTATTATCAGTTGAACCTAAAGCACCCCCACATATGAGTGTTGGGGATTTAAATAAGTCGTGAACTTGAAGAATTCTATCACGGCAATAAAAACAAGTTCTAATGAGCTAACTGGGCTTTTCTGGGTGATCAGTCACATGAACTTAGACTCAGAAATTAACTTTAGCTGGTGGCATGGTGAAAACGTGCTCTTTTTTTGTACCAGCCAAAATTAATGATTATATTTTTGCATCTTGCATTCATGCATTTCATTGTGTTAATGAGATATTTTAAGAATAGTAAAGCAAAACCCAGAACAAATTTGAAAGCTAAGTTATTCTGGTATATTAATCAACGCTGAGACAATTCAAGCATCATTAGAAGAAGTATTTATCTTAATAATCTATAGACATTTTTTGCTATTAAACGTACTTAAGCATCATTCTCTCATTCCTCTTGATACTCCAGCTTCCTCTCACTGTCCAAACATGGATGCCATCATCCATCCATCCATTTTCTTAACTACTTATCCCCTGCAGGTTGAAGTCTATCCTAGCAGTTATTGCGAAAAAGGCAGGTTATACCTTTGATAGCTCACCGGTCTATCACAGGACTAAAGTGAAAATGTGTGAATGCAAGCTAAATAAGGCTCTAAAGTGCAAAAATGAAACCACTATAGGTCAAAACAAAATTAAAATTGTGGTTTATAAACTGAAAGAGGGAAGTGTTCATTAAGAAAAGAAATTTTTGATATAAATCTCAATCCATTCCACATGTTTTCTAGTCTGCTTGGAGTACTCATGTATGCTTGTAGTGTGGTGTGTGGAGACAAAACAAATTAGCAGGAACATGGATATAATGAACTTGAATTCATAAAGTGTTTTTCCAGTCGTACTGACCGATCAAAGGGCTTTAGACTACAAGCTACATTTAACCTTACATTGATAGAGCATTTTATCCTTGTTGCTTTGGGCATTTTATATACCTCACATTTGTGGTCATTTTAGAATAATCAAGTAATCTGATTTGATCTGTTTGGATTGAAGGAAAGAAAACATACACATATATTAAGGTTATAGTGCTAACCACCGTTTCAGCATGCCACAATTCCCCAACTAAACCTTCCATTCACCAGCAGATGATGTAACTTTATGTCACTTGGTGCACAGTGGACCATCGCACAATTATATGCACAGAAAATACGACTCTCAGTGGTCGCTGCCAAGTTAGGCGAGATGGATGGTGTGAGACCAAAAAAAATGGTCATTGATGCAACCAACCTTTAACCCTTTAACCAGAAAGGTTAGTTATTAATGGAGTACTGTAGGTTATTATTACCAGTACAATAAAAAAAAACAATACTTGTTAAACTTAATAGACTGCAGTGATCTTTTTTAAGTGCAACTTCATCTCATGAACCCATATTTTAATAACAACAGAAAACAGAAACCAAATCAGATGTTTGTACTGAGACATTTTACTGTTTCCTGAAAAATATTTGCTTGTTTTTTGTTTGATGGTAACAGCACAGCTCAGAGAAGAGACAGTGTTTCTCAAGTAGAGATGGGCAGGATGATTACCACTCTGCAAAAAACTGTGTTTACAAATTGTGTAACAATTTCAGAATGTATTTCCTCAATGAAAACTTGAATATCTCACCTTTTATAGTATATAAGAGAATTAAAAGATTGTAGGATTGTAGGAATATGGCTAGAACGCAATAGTGAATGCCTGTTATTTTTATGAGCCTGGGGTGGCACTGCATTAAAATCAGCCATGACTGTGTCATGGAAATCAGTACATGGGCTCAGGAGCACTTCCAGAAATCACTGTCTGTGAAACACAGTTCACCGTGCCATCCTCAAACACAGATTAAAGATCTATGCATGCAAAGAAAAAGTGTGAAGATAACGAAACAGCGATCCTCTCACCAAAGCTCATTTTAAATGGATGAGGCGAGGTGTGAAACTGCTCTGTGGTCAGACAAATGAAAACTTGATTTTATTTTTGGAAATCATGGATGCCATATTCTCTTGACTAAAGAGGACAAGGACCATTTGGCTTGTTATCAGTTGTATATTTTAGCAAGAGTACGTACGCTAGACAACAAACTGCGTCTACAGCAGCATGGCTTTGTAATAGAAGAGTCTGTGAGCTGAGCTGACCAACTCAAAACATTTAGCATGTCATGAAATGAAAAATAGGACAAAGAAGTCCCAGAAGTGAGCAGCTAAAATCCTATATCAGACAAGAATGTGACAGGATTCCTCTCCCATCCTATACAGCATCCCAACCTTTGTGGAATTAGGGATGTAGGTCTGAAGACAAACACACCCCATCCTTCTCATGTCTCTCCTCCAATTCTTTTGTAGTCTGTGCTCCACAACACAAACACAAATACACACAGACACACATGTGAAAGAATGAGACACACACACACACACACACTGCTGCATGCTCAAGCACAACCATGTGATCTCACTAGCTCTATTATTAAAAGCCACGCTTGGTTGAAATTAAAAGAGTTTCCAGCTCATAACATTATTAAAAATCAATTCATCCTCTTTCATGTCCTCTGTCTATTCCTTTATCCTTTTCCCACCCTTCCTCTTGTCACTCTTCATCCATCCATCATTCTCTCGACCTCTGTCACCTGACTCCATTACATCAATTAATGCTTTCCTTTGATTACTTTGTCCATGCCCCGTTGACAACCTTTCAGTGCGTATCTTCTTTGTACACCCTGCTCTCTGTCTGTCTCAGTCTACCTTCTATGTGTGTGCTCACTTTTGTTCTTTTTCTCTTACTCCCTGTCTTTTTCTCCCTGCTGTGTGTATTACATCTATTCACACATGCGTGCGTGCGTGCGTGCGTGCGTGCGTGCGTGCGTGCGTGCGTGCGTGCGTGCGTGTGTGTGTTTCCATGTTTGTGTGAAAGAGAAAAGAATGAAATGACCTCTTCACAAGTGGCCTTATTTTCAGTGTCCACTCTGTGCCTAGAGACTTAGCCAGTGTGGCAGTCTAATTTATCGACTCAGTGTGTGTATGTGTTCTTATATATTTAGCCCGTACTCCAGGGTCTTGCTAAAGGACCCATCAACACTAACTGCTCACTGATCATTTAACACAAGATGACCTCCTGTGCCACCTCAGTACAACACACACTCACACAAACAGGATAAACAATGTCAAATATGTGAGAATGGGCAGCTATTAATAGCAGCACGGTTACCACTCTCTGCACGGCTTCTCTGGATGGTAGGTGCACAACGCCAAAAGACCTGAGATACTAGGGTTTGATTCTTGCATCAACCATCAGAATTTGACTACCAAATAAACTTCCTGGCAACTGTCACCATTGGTTTCTTCACTATTTAGCCAAGACAACAATCTTTCAATATGATTAAGAATACAATCATGTAAAAAAGAAAATGCGTCCTCTTTCTCTTCTAAGGTTTTATGTTTCAGAACTTATTAACACTTATACTTACCTGGTCTTACATTTAGGAAAATTACAGCCTCAGTTGAACAACAACACATGACATATTGCACCCTGTTAATATTTATTTAACAAAAAATAAATAAATAAATAAATAAACAAACAAATAAATAATAATAATAATAATAATAATAATAATAATAATAATAATAATAATAATAATAATAACCCAAAATGCAGAAGCAGTATGAGAAAAACCAAGTATGACCTTACTGCTTCAAACGGAATTTATAAGTACCGGTAAGTAAGACTCAGGTGTTAACAGAACTCCAAGGAAGAAAGACACCAGCAATGATCTTAGCGAAGCAATTGTTGGTGCCCATCAATCTGTGAAAAAAGGCTGTAAGGCTGTTTCCAAACAATTTAAAATCATTCTACAGTGAGGAAAATTATTCACAAGTGGAAACCATTCAGTTTTTCCTGAAGTGGACATCTCAGCAAATTCAGCCCAAGGTCAAACGATGTAATAGTCAGAGAAATTGCAAAAAACCCAAGAGGTACATCTTAGAGTGTACAGGCCTCCGTTAGCATATTAAATGTTAAAGTTTGTACAAATAGAAAAAGACCGAACAAGTTGTTTGGAAAGTTGCCAGAAAAAAGCTTCTTTGCTCTGAAAAGAACATGGCAGCACAGATTAAGTTTGCATTGTTGCATTTGAACAAACTGCAACACTTCTGGAGCAAAGTTCTTTGGACAGATGAAACCATGACAATAATGCACAGCATCACGTATGATGTAAACCAAACACAGCATATCAGCGTCAGCCCCTCATACCAACAATGAAGCACGGTGGTGGAGAGGTGATGATTTGAACTTGTTTTGTAATCACTGGACTGGGCACCTTTGCAGCCATGAACACAAACTGCTCTGTTTACCAAAATATGATATGCTCAAATGTGACACCATCTGTATAGCAGCTTGTGCTAAATTGTACTGTGCAACAGGAAAATGATTATACTGAATAAGCATACCAGCAAACTTCCAACATTAAAATATGATCCTGGCTAACAAGTCTTCCAGCCAGCCTTTCTGCTGATGTGACTGATAGCTTTTTGTTTGTTTTTTTAACTGGAAATAAATAAAGTCAACTCATGTCCTCAGTCTTCCTGTGAGCACATTTCAGGACCAAACTATTCAATTTTATCCTTTGTCATAATTTCCAAGCCCACTAGAGGGCTTTTTAACACTGTAATGTTAATAACATATGTTGTTTGGGGTCATTCGGTGAAATAACAGATGCTGTCTCAGACGAACATGTGATCAGTGATTACATAATAATACTGATGGATTATAATAAGCCGCTTGCCCAAAAAAACCTTTCTGTGTTCTGAATGGGAGGCAAGCTTTGTTATCTTGTTTTTTTTTATGTAGGTTTATTCTGTGTTTATATGCATCAAATTTACAAAGATCAGTCATTTACCTGCATTCCAATAAGATGAGTCACATTAGGCAAATAAAAACTTCATTCTAGAACTTTATAAATGTTTCAGAGATAAAATGGAAGGATGGATGTTTGTAAATCTATAACTATATTATGGAAGGTCTGTTTACCCCTTTTTTCCGGCCTGCTTTTCCTTCTAGCTCAGTCTTTTTACCAGTCATTCACCATTCTCCTTCCTCCATCTCTCACGACTCTGTCTTGCCAGTATAATAACCAATTAACTCCAGCTCTTGTTGCTTACATTTTTTATTTATTTCTTCATTAATTCATTTCCTGTTTGAAGTGTACTGTGCAGTGATTGGCAGCTTGCGCTAATTGCACCTCAGACTTTGAGCGTGCAGGATATGCTTCCACACAATCACACGCGCACAGACGCAAGCACACGCATTTTCACTTCCTTCTATGCAGGGTCATGCATATCCTTGTGTACACAATTGTATGCAAATCAAACACACATCGGCTAACTATCAAGGGTTGAATACTTGCAAGTCGTGCACACACATTATGAAAAACACAAAGATTGCAGCTTACACACAGAAACTCACACACAAGGATCAGTGTTGTGATTTTAATTAGATTTAGCCTATCAGCCTCCAACTCAGAAAGGCAAAAGGCAGATTACTGCTGCCCTCTATTATGGCCTTACAACACTTTATCTGAGATTATGGTGGAGGTAGACACTTCAAGGTCACTAGCGCCAGCAGGGAGAGGAGATATGAGAATGGACAGTTTCTGATAGTTTTTCTTCACAGGAGAAAACACAGCAGATCACACGTATGTTAGTCTGTAGATTTTAACACCTATGAATATTTGTTAACTAATATTTTAAAATAACTCCCCAATCAGCTTTGCATTGTTTTGTTTTAACTGTGTACCTGGCTGATTACAGCAGGGAGTCTGCATCACACCTGATTTTCAAGAGATTGGCCAAAACCCCATTACACATGGGAGAAACCCAGCACATTTGCAGTCACTAAAACGCACACCTGAGGACAGAACACATGGGAGCATTATCCTCATAACATCCTGATGTCAATGAGGACACATAGGTCCTCGGGCATCTGTAATTCATCCCATAATATGCATTTAACAAGCAAATTTGAAAGAAATATGTTCAGTTCGCTGACCACATCTGCCCCTCCAGGTTGAGACATCCACGTGGCAGAACAGCACTGCAGCTCCGACAGAAACTAGCTCATCCATGATGCTCACACTGACTGATTACACAACTCGTGCTAATTTCTTGCTAATTACCTTTCTGATGGTAACGGGGGGAAACAATGGCTACCTGGAAGAGAAAGAAATGCATACAAATGTGTAAAATGCAGTATTTGGTCTTTGCAGGGCCACAGCTACAACTGAGGACAGCATTTATTTTTTCTTGTCTTTCATAATATTTCTGGGAATGTGGCCTAGAAACAAATAAAACATTTTCTATGCCACTTTCCCAGAAATAATGATTAATTGATTTTTTAGCATTATTGTTATATCCTGACATGCTATACAATATGTGTACCTACAGCGGCTCTGTAAGGAAGGGGGGGGGGTGTGCAGGCATATGTGTGTGTGTTTATCTGTTTTGTGTATTGTGAGCATTGCAAAGGCTTTCCCTGAGTGGCTGTACAGGGCTCGCCGGGAGAAAAACGCTGAGTCTTTGATGCTAATATGAAGTGTCATATCTTCCCTCGCAGAGTGTGTGCGTTTGTTGCATGTGTGTGGGTGCATACAGTATGTGCGCACTCGGGACTTATGCAATTACAGTTCCTTTTTGCATTAACTGAAATGCTGACAGACATACAGCCCTAAGCTGACAGAAGCAATCACTTTGCTGCCGTGTGTGTGTGTGTGTGTGTAAGTGCGTGAGTAATACGCACTAATTCTAGGTTTAATGTTTTCTGGTTGTGAGTGCTGTGTTATAGAGAGAGGCCAGAGACACACACACGTGCGCTCACATAAACACTCACGATGTCTAAGAATAGGAGCTTCACATGGCTCAGAAGGCCATTTAATGTAAAAGGATTTTCATAAGTTGAACTCTGAAGGCAGAGCTGATCTGTACAGAAGGTCCTCTTTTGCTCCTCCAGCCTCAGAGCCGAGAGATGTTCGTCTCATACTGAGACATTAATCGGCTCATTAATTTTCTTTATTCCTAAGTGCTAGAACTAAAGTTTCCCCTCCCTTTTCCACTAACGGGGCTGTTATTGCTGCTGAAGCAATCACTGCTTACTGAAAATATTATCGCAGCACTGCCATCTTTGAGCATGGCTAATACAAGTTATATATTGCTACAAGCCTCACTTGATATTTTGTTACCGCTACCACATATACAATTGTTATCACCCTACTTAATCATAATGTTGCTTTTTCCAACCGTCTTCATATCGGAGAGAAGTGATTGCAGCATTATTTATCTAGTCAGTGTTATATTAGACGTTTTATTGCACGTGATTGATGTCTCGCTTTCTATCTCTCTCACAGCCATCGGGGTTCAGATGACTCTGGAGGTGGTTGAATCCAGATTTTGGGGCATTGCAGCACAGGTAGGTCCATTAGAGCAAGCTCTCTCAATAAAACCTTTTATAGTCTTTGTAAAAGTGCTGAAAGATGAAGATACTGAGATTTACTTTAGATGTGAAGAGTTTGGGTTTAAAAACAATAGAATGTTAGAATAGAGAACAAGACAGTTTTGGACACACTGACTTGTAGCTACATCACTCACTGTGATTAACTTTATTCTTTCACAACTGTATTATTCAGTGAAAAACCGTGCTATAAGTTCTTATATAAGTGTGCAGTGTTTGGAAATTAAGCCCTGTAATTATTGTAGTATTTGTTCATTTTTAGTAATTTTTTTCCATATTAGATTTATTATTTTTCATTGTTTTTCCCCCAGTAAAAGATTGAAGATGCTTTTAGAAAAAACGGCACAGACTTCAGCTTGTAAATAATAACTCCATTCCTCTCCTCCAAACAATATCCCCTACTTTATTTCCTTTGGGTTGAACACTGTGAATATCTTTGCGTGCACATTTTTCCATTTCTGGTGCAATCCAAAAGAAGATTTATATTTTGTCAGATTTCAATTTCAATTTTAGCTGAGTGCTGTCATGAAAGGTTTGTTTTACAATGAGATGAAAGGAGCACACCAATTTCTCAGTCTTTTTTTACTTATCAGGATTTTGCATCCTAAGCAGCTTTTCCAGTTTGAGAAATGCAATGAGTGAATATAAAGCTGATCAATATTCTGCATGAAACATGGCTGGTAATGAATACACTGTCTGTTTCAGGAGTTTAACCTGTGATTATAGGTTCATTTTCTGCTCCATTAGTTGGTAATTAGAGCAGTCAAACTTTGTTTCATCCAAAGCTTAATGCGGTGTGTTCTGTATCACTGTTACCGCCATTAAATGAGCGCTAACCCTGCCTAAAACATAGGAGGGGAAGAATAAATGCCATCATTAGAGTAGATTTCATTGCATATCTTTTGTGCTAAAAAGAGATTTTTTGAATCAGCACTGGATTCAGTGAAGCAGAGACATCCACGTGTGTTATTTCCTGGGCTAAATCTGGTCAGCTATTCATGGCTTTTAAAAAGCATCCCTTTATGTCCAAATTTGTTTGAAATGTGAAAGGTCATCTTTTTCAGGCTGTTACAAAGACTTGAATTCATTCATCCACTTCCTTAACCGCTTGTCCAACTTAAGGTCGCTGAGGGGCTGGAGCCCAAATGACATTGGGTAAAACTCCATTTGGGTGCCAGTCTGGGTGCCATGGGGCTCACACAGACACCATCACAACCAACATTTAACAGTCAATCTGCACTATTATCTGCACTATAAATTGCACTATTATCCAATAGTGAAAACGCATCTTATTTTGCACCTCACATACCTGTGGTTGTTGCCACTGGGAGCTTTAATTTATTTCATTTGCCAGAGGGAGACATTATCAGAACAGTTGATTGATATAGGTTGATTGCTTAAAACTGTCAGTGCTGTGCCAGAACTTTGGCTCTGTCCTATAGATTTTCACTGAGTCCTGTCCACAAATGCTTAGCGCCTATGATTGTTGGCAAATAAACAGAGCTCTGGTAACATCAGAGATAACCTTTCTTTGTATTTTTGCTTGTTTTCCACATCTCACAGTCCAGATGTTCCACACAGATTTATTTGACAGACTTGTTTGTAATAAAAACAGCCCTTCTCTGGATAGATCCCGAGTCCCACCTGAGCTGATTTTTCTGGAGAATATGTGCCCCCAACTTCCAAAAACAAACACTTCCTCCAGCAATTTCTAGAAGAAAAGTTACATCTTACTTGTTCACTCCGATTCTCCTTCAGCAGTATGCTGCTGCCATGCTGTTTCCAGGGACAACCAAGTGTATAGAATTTAAGCTGTGTTATTTTGGTTAGTCGATTGCTTGCTTCCTCGTCAGATTATGTTGAGCATTACTGATGTGAACTGGTGCATTGTTGCAATTGTGTTCTCATCCTGATCATGCAGCTCACACAATCAAAACATGCCGGTTTCAACACGCCACGGTGGCATAGTGGTTCAATATTAAGAAATGCTCTGTGTTTATGGTTATGTTGAAGAGGTGATGTCCCATCACTTTTTAACCAAATATCATTAGCATTTAAATACTCTGTCTTTTCAGTAGTATCCTTTTGAGTTCTTCTACACCTTCAGAAAAATATTTTATTTCGAGAAAACTTTTTAAAATTTGGCCTAACACTTCCTGCAGCAGGTGTTTGATAACTTGGCCCTTGGCCTCGTTGTGTCCCACGGCTGTAAATGACAGCAGTTAAAAGAGCATTAAGGCATCTGGCTAGCCATTAAGTGATGGATAGCTTCCACGGCCTAACACAGCAGCACCCAAGTATATGTGTGCGTATGTGTGTGCGCGTTTCTGTGTCTGTGGTGTCGTGATGGTGGAGTTTTGAAGTTTGAAGAAAAGATTATTGTATATGCGTATATGTGCTTCTTAATGGTAATGTGTGTGCTGGGCAGACACCATATGCATGGCCATCTGTGTGCAAGTGTGTTGTTATGTCCATATCCATCAGCTATGAACCCATTAGCATTATGTGCAGCAGAGTTGTTATCCACTAGATTTATGATGCATGTACACAAAGTCATTCCTGTTTACTGTGTGAATACTTGGTATTGTCGTTCCTAAAACTATATTCTTTCGTTTCTTATCAGCACTGCCCCTTTTCTTACTTCCACTCCTTTCTTATCTCCCATACTGTCTCTTTTCCTCTAACCTCTCTTTCTCCTTAGGTAGTTTACATAATCATCTTGTCTTCCTGCCATGTGCTAGATCTTTATTTCAGAGAGTTTGTGTCTGTGCATCTGTGTGTGTGTGTGTGTGTGTGT
>VURO01036414.1:1896-12683 GCA_015108175.1 Pelvicachromis taeniatus
GTTCTAAGGTGGCGTCAACAAAAAATGCAAAATTAATAATGATGATGGTGGTGATGGTATTGATGGTGGTGATGATGATGGTATTGATGATGATGATGGTATTGATGGTGGTGATGATGATGATGGTATTGATGATGATGATGGTATTGATGGTATTGATGATGATGATGATGGTATTGATGATGGTGGTGGTGGTATTGATGATGATGGTATTGATGATGATGATGATGGTATTGATGATGGTATTGATGATGATGGTATTGATGATGATGATGGTATTGATGGTATTGATGGTGGTGGTATTGATGATGATGGTATTGATGGTATTGATGATGATGGTATTGATGATGATGATGATGATGGTATTGATGATGATGATGATGATGATGGTATTGATGATGATGATGATGATGATGATGATGGTATTGATGGTGGTGATGATGATGGTATTGATGATATTATCAGTGTTAATATTATCAGTGTTAGGAGGAGGAGGAGTGGTTTTTATGTTTCAGTCAGTCATTTCCTGTTTTATTTTGGTAAAAATCTTTGCTTGTGCTACATTTGCTGTTTTACTTCCATGTCTCCGTCACCACTTTATGACTGCTTTCCAAACACCAGTTAGTTAAACCATTGTCTTATTGTTCCATTATTGTGTGTTGATGGTCCTTTTTGATCTTTCCGTTTTTTACTTGTTTCTGTCTTTCTAGCACATCTCCCACAGTCTGCTACTCTTTCTCTCTACATGCGTTTGAATATTTGCCTTTTGCTCCGAAGTTGCATCATTTCTTTTGGAAGTCCTGTCATTTTCCTGCTGCTGTCATTGCAAAACTTTCAAGTTTGTCCATGAAACACAGTGATAGGCTGATGGTTCATCCAATCACTTGGCAAGTGTATTTTTGAAACTCTGTTCACTTTTCAAAACCGTTTCCAAGGACAAACTTTTTGAGTGTACTCACATCCAAAGAGCTTCAACATTCACTGTGGTTAACCGTTCGGGCCAAAGTGCACTTCAGTTTCTCTCTGCATCTCAAATCCGCTGTCCTTTCAAGCACGTGCATGCCTTTGAAAAGAGCTAGAGCAGAAGGAGGTTTGCGATTTTATCCATTTTGCAACTTAATTGTTTTCCTCTCACACACCTCAGCGTTCATTGAGGCAGCTGTAGGTGAGGAAGACTTGTAATTACATGCTTGGGCGTGAACTACTATGGTCCCACTATAGTTGGAGCAGAGGGTTTCCTCCTCTTCTGCTTTCTGAATTAGTTAATGACCATAACACTGAACAACACAGGAGGAATCTCTGGGTTCAGTTAAGCTCCCTCTCTCAACAACATTGACATACCAAATTGTTACCATAAATCTTAACTCGTCCGATGCACACGTTAACATTAGCTGTTTAACTATAACCCATTAGCCACATTAGACGCCTCTTATCATTAACATAGTGGCCAGCGGGCTGTGCGTCAGCTTCTGGCTGTAGAGAGCAGTGAGAAAGACCTACAGAAAGCTACAGCTGCTATATTGCACATATTACTCCATTAATTTTCACAGGGCCATAATTAGCATAGCGTCACAGATTTAGTTATATGCTTAATTTAGCTCACTGACAATTAAAAATTCAATTTTATTTAGCCAGTCTAGAGTGGATAGTCTGCGAGCTGAGGCAGCAGTAAATGTGAAGCTATAAGGTACTCAATCATTTATTAAATTGGCAGCTTTGTGTTGGTGTCCGCAGACTAAATAAAGTTAAAGTCTATTAAGCGACACGCTGAATTCTGTGAATTTAAGGAAAACATCAAGTTAAGAAACCTGTAACAAGTATTTAGCCCAGACTTCGTCTACACATTTAAAAATGTAGAGCGCAAAGCTGAAACTCTTGTTATTGTTATCAAAATACTTTTAAAAATTAACAAAAATATGCAAATTGAATGAATAATAATTGGTACTTCCCAAATTCAGAAACATTGGTAAGAGCAAATAATAAGAGCATGTGACAGGTTCTCGAGGACCAACAGCATTTATCTGACATAATGAGGCAATTGTGCTTTACATATCTTTTTGTGGTTACATGTAACTGAGTAAAATTACACTTTAACATTTATTAATATGTGCAGCCGTATCTAGCACATCAAAAATCTAAGGTTAAATACTTTTAAATCCTTTTTTTCACACCTTCAAGCAAGGAGGGTCATGGTACACTTAACCTACAGTGGCTCTCAAAAATTTTGCTCAGTTTTTAATCTTTCAGTAACAATAAAAAAAAGATCCACAATGCATTTTATTTGAATAAAGGTGTCTATTATCACACAATAATATTGGCAAACTACTAGGGTGGAATGAGTGTCCCGAAAGCTGTTATCAGTGCAAATTATTATAGTGTATGGGGGGGGGGGTTTACTCAGACTGTTTGTGTGGGATGACATAGCTCTGTTTCATCTTTTGTCTGATGAAAACCGTTCAAACAGAAGGTGAAAGGGGTGTGAAGTATGTGAAATGATGCCGTTTTCATTAAATGGTTGGTGTAGAAATCCTCCAGGTGTGGGAGCTCCAAGCCCACTACACACTGTAGGCTTCACCACAAGGTGTAGGTCCTTCAGCTCCTTCAGGTGGTCCTGTACAAGTTCAGCAGCAGCTTCGGGCTTGCTTCAACTTCCTTAGGAAGAACAGTCTTTGTTGGACTTTTTCGACCAGGCTGTTCTTCACCTGGTTGTCCCCCTCCCACCTGCAGTGGCTGCACTGTGAACCTAATCCCCAAGTTGAATACCACTGCACCAATGTAAACAGCCACTGCTGTGCAGCAGCCCTTGTAAGTTGTCAGGCTGCCTGTGTTCAAACTGCCATCTACAACTAATAATCCTTTTGTTTAATATAAGAATATCAGAAAGATGTTACAAACAAGTTATTCAGTGTGCGCACTTACACTTAATCTTAGGGCATTTACTTTATGTAAACATCCTTTTATTTATAATAACCAAAGTTGAATACATATAATACAATTTCTTTTTATTTCTATTTGATGAATTTAATCAATCTATCAGTTACTATCCCTTTAGCAGTTGGTAGGTTTCCCAGTAATATTTTCATACTTTGCATATACTTTCCTGCAACCATTTTAACCTAACAACTGCCAACACCAGTGAGGAATGCACATTTTCCCTTAGTGACTGGTACTTGCCAGTAGGTTTCTGACACGCCTCTAGGTCTGTGTGACTAAAACCAAAGCTAATTAAAGCAGTGACAGTAAATGAGAAATGCAATACGTTAATGTCTCCTCAAAACTTTATTTTTAAAGTAGGCTCCTCCGTCCTGGATGCTGTGGTGACAGCCCATCCACAGACAACACCAGCGCTTGATTTCTCTTGAAGTAATGTGGAGGTGTGCATGCTGAAAGTGAAAAAGGAGAAAAAGAACAATGCTGTGAAAAGAAAATATGGCCGAGGCTTTGAAAGAGAAGGTGAATCTTTGCTTCTGTTTTTTTTTCTTTCCAATTTATGCAGAAGTGCCACAAAAAGAAAGCTTGATTGTTATTGATAAAGAAAAAGTTATGTTACATTTGTGAACAATTTGCCTCGCCTGTTTCTTTTTGACTTAAAGAAGAAAAAAAAGATGAATTCATCTACTCTAACAACTGCAATTACTGTCAGCTTGAAATCTGAAAACCATTCAGCCTCACCAATAAGTTTTCAAGTATTCCTTCAGCTTCTTTAGAAAAACTCCAATAATATGTGCTTCACTTTGAGTGGATTCACTTTTTGTTTAGCTCCGGCTGTGCATCAACTAACCCAGAAAATTACAGAGGACTGTTCAGCTGCCTTTTTAAATAGGCGTAAAGATAGATGACAAGAAGCTAGATGTTGTTGAAGAGCGAGATGCAAAGAAATGCAAATTAATTGTAATTATTTCTTTTTTTTGATGCTATATTGATGTTCGGGGATAAATGCATTAAGCACAGTATTGTACAAAGTCTCTTGGATGTATGTGATGTCATGTAACATTTTAAAATCAATTATTATCACTTCATTCCTTTAAAACACCAAGGCTAAAGCATGAAATTATTGTCTTTCCACAAATTAATGACTTTTTCTGCAACGGCTTAGTGTCCTTCAGCTGAGCTTTTCATATAAAACCACCGCCAGCAAAAGCACTTCATAAAAACACTCTGCAGGAGGAAACCCAACCTTCTGCCCTCGGCACAGCCCTCCAATATAACCTTAACATCATCTTACGGCAGAAACAGCTGTTTGATATTCCCGACCATAAATGAAACATATTCTGTGTTTTTGCTGTACCTGCTCGTCGATGCCCTCTGGTTTGATTTGAGAGTACCTCTGCTCCATCGTTATGCAAAGCACACTGATGAAGCAGCCACTTATCATTAAGTGTCTGACGTTGTTATACATCAAGGTTTTGTGTTATCAGCTAATATATGCATTATTAATCCAGACGAGGTACAGCACCGTGTCTTTGTGCATACCTATTAGGAGGCAGTGATATTAATGCCTACCTATGTCTACAGCTTCTCATCAGAGAAAAGATGGGTTCACATGACAATGTAGTCAGCACAGTGAGACCAAACTTGTGTTTATGACATTTTTGCTCACAGCTCGGAGCGAAACATCTTGTTAGAGGCGAGCACGGCAGATTAATGTGGAGCCTGGAATCAGCTGTGTGAGTGGATTTGACACCAGGATTTGCAAGTGAAGGGATTTCCAAAGACACGAGTAAATAGATCTGATGAAGTAATGAAAATCTAAAAGGCAAAGTTAACTTTGGACAATTAAAGGCTGTCAGAAAAGAAATACTACCAAATACATTATAATTATAGATATAAAATCTTTCACAGTAAAGTTCAAAGGGAACACAAAAGGGCTATTTTTCGGCAGTTAATATGTATTTATTTCAGTTTTGTTGTGTAAGAACTTCCATCCATCCATCTTCCTCCGCTTATCCGGGCCCGGGTCGCGGGGGCAGCAGCCCAAGCAGAGAAGCCCAGACCTCCCTCTCCCTCTCCCCAGCGTGTCCTGGGTTTGCCCCGGGGCCTCCCCCCGGTAGGACATGCCCGGAACACCTCACCCAGGAGGCGCCCAGGAGGCATCCTTATCAGATGAACCACCTCAACTGGCTCCTTTCGATGTGGAGGAGCAGCGGCTCTACTCTGAGCTCCTCCCCGATGGCCGAACTTCTCACCCTATCTCTAAGGGAGAGTCCAGCCACCCTTCGGAGGAAGCCCATTTCCACCGCTTGTATCCGCGATCTCGTTCTTTCGGTCACTACCCACAGCTCGTGACCATAGGTGAGGGTAGGGATGTAGATCGACCGGTAAATCTCTTTTCACCACAACAGACCGATGCAGCGTCCGCATCACTGCAGCCGCAGCACCGATCCGTCTGTCGATCTCCCGCTCCCTTCTCCCATCACTCGTGAACAAGACCCCGAGATACTTAAACTCCTCCACTTGGGGCAAGGACTCGTCCCTAAGGAATAAGAACTATATAATTCATTTAAAATGTGTGTAAATAAAACCACTTATTCATCTTAGGATGTCTGGAGCCTATCCCACCAGTCTATCACATGGGTAACGCCATGAGATGGACAACCATTCACACTCACATTCACACCTAAAGGAAATTTAGAATCACCACTTTAACCTAACATGCAGGTCTTTGGACTGCAAGAGGACCCAAAGTGAACCCAAACAGAGGGAACACACAAAGTCCCAGATTTCCAGCAGGTTCAAACCGGGACCTTCTTGCTTACCAGTGTACAACCCATCGGTCCTTGTCTAATGTCCTCACATGAAACATCTTAGTCATGTTGTAAACACCATCTTAAGTTTATTGGAAATATATACACTGCTACAAATATACTTCAAAATATTGAGAAAAGCACAGTAATAAAAGTAACATTTTTGTACATGCAGGCTGTTGGTATATGAACTAGCATTGCTCTGTCATATTACAGCCTGCAAGCAATTCCAAGTCTGTAAATAGGATATATCCTTTAAAGCATTACACCAAGTTTTCTGTTGTAGCATAAACAGGGTGGCATCCCTGTAGTAGTCTGTAATCCCCCCGAAGATTTCCAGAGTCCTCAGCAATGGCAACCAGCAGATGATATGCAGCATTAGAAACAGAGTGAAGAAGAGAAGAGAGAAAAAAGAAGGGAGGGCTGGGGAGGGGAGGGGAGGGGATTGTTAGGTTGTGCCTCTGTGCTATGTCATGTAGACTAAAGAGGAGAGGAGGAGGAGGTAAGTGACGGTGGGGAAAAAGCTTAAACCCCCAAGGGAAAGTTTGTGTCAGCCACATGCTCCGGCTGGTCCTCACTGAGCCAGGCCTTTTATTATGTTGATTTACTCCGCCTTTTGTCCAAGATACTGACGACACAATTGTCCGTGTGTGTGTGTGTGTGTGTGCGCGCCCTTTGTAACCCTTTGTGTGGATGAAGTTACGAAAAACAGACTTGCACTGTTTGCAACATAATGAAAAGTACATGGAAAGTAGACATATCAGTAACTACATATTCAAAATACAAAAGACGATAGAAACATTCTACAGAGCTCGATACAAATTGTTGGTTCAGCTGCTGAGAAGCTTATGAGCAGGTTGATAAAGACTTAAAAATACAACTTTTTCTACTCTTAGGTCAGTATGATGTCACTGAGAGTGGATCTCCATTATATAGTTAACCCTGGGACAGAGCTCATGCGATGGTTTGATCCTTGAACTCTTTTTGGCTAAGATGATCCCTAATTGCACACAGGGTGTGTGAGAGTGTGTGCCACAAAAAGTACTTAAATGCAGACCAAAGAACTAAAGTGTAGTGAAAAGCACTTTGAGTGCTCAGTTACAACAGAAAAGTTTTATTTATTTAAAAAAAAAAATATATATATATATAGATCGATAGATAGATATCAATTAAAAAAAATATTATTTGGCTCTTTTAAATTATGGAAAGTTACTCTGGTGGAGTCCAAGACTAAAACTATACTAAATGATACTAAATGAGCCTAATAAGTCCTCTTTTTTCAATTGGGAACAATTTTGGATTTATTTTCTGTTTATGATGTAACTGATTAATTCTTGTACGTTTACAACCCCCCAAAAATGTGTATAATAGAAGGCACAGAGGAAAGGAAGAACAATAAGGAGGGAAGGCAGAGAGGAAAGAAGAACTACAAGCAGAGACATAGAAAGATTAATAGAAGCAGAGAGAGAGAGAGAGAGAGACCCAGTAAATCTGAGGATGAAAAGTAAATCTAATCAAGGGTTTAGAAGAGTGAGAGTACCACTGCGAGGGAGTGAGCGAGGATGACGGAGGATGTCCCCTTTACTCAGTGTCCAGCCCCCAATTTTGACGTCACATGCAGAGAGACACAAAACAACCCACTCTCAGCTGAGCTTCTCACTCGATTTCCACTCACACACTCTGGCATACCCACTCTCCAACTTACAGATACGCCTGCCCTCAGACACGCCGCAACACTTGCCTCGACACCCGCTCAACCCTCAGCCTGTGTGCGTGGGCGCACAATCATCTCTACACTAAAACGCTGCACTCTAGCAGCAAGACAAGCACAAGGTCTCTCACTTCTCACGACTGAAGCATGCTCCATCTATTGTCAAGGAATGCTTAATTTTGTGTGAAGCTGCCGAAAGGGGGGGAAAAAAGGAGCGCTCTGGCTTGCGAACCCAGACCCAGACCCCATCCCAAAGAGCAGCAGATGTGACAGAAGAGGCGAGGCGGAGACAGAAACACAATCTCCCTTACCCCTCCTCATCTGGGAGAACAATACCCGGTCTCTAGTTGGAGAGGGTCAGCTTTTGTCCTTCTCCCCACGCTCCCGCTCAAGAGTGGAGAGCAGACAGACGCGCTGACACATTGACCTGCTGCTGTGAGAAGAGAAGACGGAGCAAAACAGCTGCTGCACTCTGCTCGGTTCGATTCAGTACTTGGACAGTTCCTGAGCAACAACCGGCATCTGTGTGCGCGCATTCGTATGAGAGTGACGGGAGACTGTCTGCTGAGTGAGCGAAGGTGATTCAGTTTGGAGCGCCAGAACCAGAAATGCAGCCCCCACGTTCACTCCAGCTTGGTCCCTGTGGCGCCTCTCTGTCCCTGGGATCACAGGGAAGCACCACCACCTTTCAGCTGGAAGAGAAGCAGCTCTTTGAGAAGTTTTGGAAAGGGACTTTCAAAGCTGTTGCCACCCCAAGACCAGAGAGCGTCATTGTGGCTAGCATCACCGCCAGCAGGAGAGTAACTGAGTGAGTAGCCACAGTTTACAGTATTTTACTTCGATATCGCTTCAGCAGCTTATGTGCACGCTTGCTCAAACTTCTGATTTGTCTTTAACCCTAAACTTTGTAAGCACATGGCAGTGGAGCTATTGCTGATATAGTTGAACAACACGTTCCTTTAATTTGATACATATTGTTTTGTTTTTTTTATTACAAGAAGTGCCAGTTCATACAGCATGCCTTGAAAATGATAAAGTCAAAGAGATTTAATTAATGACCTAGCACCTGGAATCATTTTTGTTATACAGATAAATCTGTGTAACATAGAAAGCTGAAAAAGCTTCTGTGTAATCAACATGCGTGCAAAATTTCACCTGCCAAGACATTTTTTTTTTTGACCAACAGTTCAGCAAGTGGGCGAACACAGGAGTCGTGTAAGAGGCTAGCTCAAACATGTCTTTGTTATCGATTTATCACCCAGCAGCCATCTGGATGATCTTTCTCCACTAATGTATGCAGCCACAATGTGACAGGCAGCCAAACACAGCTGGCCTGAAGAGTTTGATGTTCAATTATCTGACCCCTTTAAAGGTCACGTGACTGCACTTTTTGTGCTTTTAATGTCAGACGTGTCCCTTCTTCCCCCTGCGACATGGTGCCGTGCCAGAGCCTCTGTTGAAGGAGCAACATGTTAGACATTCTCTTCCCCCTTTTTCATCCCTTCGACCAAAGGCTAGCTGTAGCGCTTAAAGCCTTTAGGGGAGGATGAATGTCTGATGCCCTTTTTCTGCATATCTCTGCTGTTTTTGTCCCATCTTTGCTCCTGTCTGCATGATCAACCATCATCTGCTAGCTTTGACGGGCTTATCCATGTTATCAGGCCACTGTTCTTGTCTGCTTCGCCTGTTTGTCAAGTGTATCAGAGGAGGTTACCCTGCTGCAACTGAAACGGCACATGCAAATGGAATAAGTGTTCAAACATGCATACTTTTCACACAGTCACAAACGCAGAGCCACGGTCACATGCATATACTTATCTGTCAAATGGCATAGCTTGCTTGGGTGACCTTTGAATGGTTTTGACACCCACTATCAACTTCCTCTTATGTGAAATTAGCTATGTTAATGAGGATTAGAATGGCCCATTTCATCCTACATTGGCGCAGGCAAGGGAAAGACACAGTGAACCAAATAATGTGTCCTTAATGGCTTCTATTACAGCAGGACCGTAATACTGCATATGGCTTGGTTATAAAAGATTTTATTGGCTTGTAGGATATGGATAAAAAAAGACTTTTTATTATAAGAAAGTGATCAAATATGCATTTGTTCCGCTGTGCCCCCGCTTCGCAATCTCACCAAATAATTGTAGCCACAATTTTTTCTGTCAGTCAACCATAGCCTGGCGCACATGACAGATTCAAGTCTATTTGGGGAACCTGGCAAAATAAATTAGAAGCAAACTGAATGGACTCTCATAAAAAAAAGAAAGAAATGAATTGTGGCTAGCTGCCGTGAACTGAGCAGCCTTTTTGAAATAGCTGGAGACTCTGGAGCGGGGCCCAGCTGTCTATTCAACTTTAGCTTCACTAGGAAAGACGCTTTCCTCGAGTGGCTTTGCCCCTCCACGGGCTCCGTCCGGGTGACAGTGATGATGATGGCGGCATGGCAGGGGCAGGCGAGAGCAAATGTCCCCACAGAGAAGACATAATGTTGCTAATTCGCCTGGGTCTATTTGTGAAAGACAACGGCAGCGTCCCCATTGTCCGGAGTTTGTCTCTCGCCCTGTCTTTGTGTATGTTTACAGTTTGGCTTGGGTGATACAGATTGTAAATAATGAGATAAACAAAACAAACAAATGCTGCACCCAGACAATGTGGATGCAGGACATCCTAACTCTCTTCCTACTGCGCTGTTGATTTTGCCCATGCATTGGTTGACAGGGGAATGCTTAGACCGTCAGAATGCATTGCCTCAGGCTTGCTCCTCTTCCTCCTCCTTCTCCAAGAGGAGACATTTGTATTCACTGTGGATAACTGAGGGGTGATGAACAATTGCAGTGAGTGCGAGCGGGCATTATGTACAACAAGCAGAGATGGAAAGAAGAGAAGAGAGTGAGGGAGCGCCACAGGGCGATGCTTCATGTTCAATCGGCACGAGCCTCTGTCTGTTTGTGCCGTCCTCGCCTTTCCTCGCCGCTCTCCTGCTTTTCTCTCACTCTCTCCCGTAACTCCTGAAATAAAATGCTGGAGGAGCCAGATAGCCACAGAGGAGTAATTAGAGTCCGCTGTTGTCCCTCTGTCCTCCCGTCTATCGTCTTCTTCAGGCCAGTCACACAGAGGAGGGGAGGAGTTCACCAGCTCTATGCAGTGGGGTAGGGATTGTCTCAAAACCATTATGACCCTGCAAGCTGTGCTGCTCGTGGGGGCTTCTCATTAAAAATGCAGCCTGCCTAACTTAATGTTGTATAGCGTGTGACCACAAGTGTGTGTCTATATGTGTGCATTCGTGTGTGTCCGTGCAGTGTTTTTCTTTTTTTTTTTTTCAGCAG
>VURO01036424.1:4865-24081 GCA_015108175.1 Pelvicachromis taeniatus
TTTGTTGACTAAGGAACAAAAAACTGAAGTAGATAGCAAGGTTGTTACAAGCAAGGAGGCATAAAAAGATGTACTCAAGGTGCAGTTCTTGAGAAATTAGATTAAGAATATAGTTCTTTAGTTTTAGTCATTATTTTTGGGCCCCAACACCAAAAACCGTACCACCATCATGCATTTGGATCAGTTTCGGAGTTTCTACTAAACCTTTGCTCTCTTTCTGTATGTCAACAAGTCTTTTGAAACGACTGAGAGGTCAACTTCAGTTTAACACACCTGGTTGATCAACTTGGACAAAACTAAAGTGAAGCAGATCTTTTGGTCTTACCAGACATCAGCTTTCCTTCCGTAGCCCTCTCCACTGATCACCTCCGGACTCATCCAGTAGGGGGTGCCGGTTACAGACCGTATGCCGGTGCCAGACATGCAGATGGTCTGGAGCCTTTTGCTGGCACCAAAATCTCCAAGCTTCACATTTCCCGCTGAATCCCGCAGGATGTTGGCACCTGAAAGCCACAGTTGATATGAAACATGCAAATATTACATGTCAATAATCATCATCCACACACAGTAAGGAACCAAGCATCTCATTATAAAGCGCTAAACGTTTTCTTTCTGCGGAGCATGATGTTTCAGTATCTGCAGTTAAGCAGGACTACCTTTGATGTCCCTGTGTACAATCATGTTGCTGTGCAGATAGGACATGCCTTCCAGTATCTGCCTTGTGTACTTGCGGGTGACATTTTCTGTCAGGGCGCCGTAGGCCTTCAGTTGATCTTTGACCGAACCCTGACAGGAAGAAATCGCATGTTTTACACGGTAAAGCTGGAAAACACCAGCTTAAGAAGTCACAGGTAATGAATGCAATAAGGAGTAAAGACAATGAGCCAAGATGTCAAGTTAAAAAGCTGAAGAGGTCAGCAGAGTGAAAAGAAAATTTTAAAACAAAGATTTAAAACAGAGACAAAGAATCAAAAATGTGCTTCTCAGCCAGTTATTCAATCACAAACCACTACATATGAGCAGAGAACATTATTTTACTTTCCCTGCTTAAGTAAAATCACACATTATCACTTTCTCTCACTAGTTTCTGGAATAGTTACTGTGATCTAAATGGAGTAACTGTAGTAGTTTGACAATGATAATTAAAGTACAGTGGTCAAATCACTTTTCTAAATGAATAAATATGTTTAAATTGTCAACGCAGCATCAGTGCAAAACATTAACTCATGGATATTTGTGTCTTTCATGCCCTCACACGACTGGTTTCATCAGTCCTGCATGCAATGGAAATGAACACAAAGCCTGCGGTTGAGCGAATGATTATTATGAAAACAATCACCGCTCTGCCTGAATCTGTAAAATGAGAGCTGCTGAGACTCACCCCCGGCATGTACTCCATGAAAATAGTGAGAGTTTTCTCATTGTGATCCCTCAAACAGCCGTAGTACTGAACAATGCGCTCGTGATGTAGGTTTTTCAGCAGCTGGATTTCGCACTCTAAAGCACTGACCTCCTGCACAGAATAGCCAACACAGGGACATTTAAAACAGAAAAACGGGCGACAAATAAAAGAAAAACTTAGATTTTTCAACATCTTTGCATTTTTATGGATTTGCAAATTGTAAAATGTGGATTTCAGTTACACCTAATTCCCGTCCCCAGGCCCTGTTATATCAGTTATCGTTAAGCAGTCATCACAAACAAATGCAGCCATAAACAAAAGTTGTTGGGGTTTTTTTGCTGCATGTGAAGTCAAGCCAAAAGTGGAAACTAATGCAGAGAGTCAATAAAAGCCAACAGCACAGTTCCCTAAAAGTAGTTCCTGTGTTTACTTCAGAGAATTAGGCCACAGCAGAGAGCGAGAGAGAGAGAGAGAGGAAGAGTCGGAACTTACAGGGACACAAACTAATCCCCAGGTCCCAGCACTGAAGCTGCTTTAACAGAAACAAATACTGAATCACATTTGCTACTAGCAGGGGGTGGGAGATGGGGGGGTGTGAAGGGGTAACAAAAGGTCAATGCAATGCTGACCCATCACCCCTCCGTCACCACTGCAATATCTGGCTGCTCTCAGATACAGGAAGTGACAGCGCATGTTTTCTCTGTAGCAGACAGGAAAAGAAATTAAAATGGGGAAGAGGGGGGTTGATGGTGGAAGGACAACGTCTACGATGCATTCCACTTTTAGTTTGTTGATTTTCCTTCCAGCAGGCTTTTGTTTTTGCCTCCGGGGATAAAATAAAATTGGAAGTTTGAATCCAGAGCCGTAACTAAACTGTAGATGTTGGTCGATTTATTAATCCCATGCTAGTCCTGCTAACAATCTACATTCCAGCATAATGACCTGAACAGATTATCATATGAAGTCATGCTTGGCATATTTTCAGCTGGACATTGGTCCCGATTCCTGACTTGTCAGTAATGTACAACCTTAAGTTTGATATTTAAAAAAAAAAAAAGAAAAGACGATGTCATCATTCATGAGACATACAGTAAAAATAGGATGTGATGTAACTTCCTGACAAGGACAGCACAATTTTAATGTACAACCAAAAGCAAAAGTTTGCAAATATACAAAATGTGAGCATAACAAGAACGACATAGTGGAAGCTATGCATAAAGTTAAACTATCCATGTCAAATGAATATCTCCTAGCTTCTCACCTTACTGGTCTCAGGACTGTCAGGATCAAACTGGACTTGCTTGGCAGCCAGCTCTCTCCCAGTATCTACATCATAACACAGGTAAACCTGACCAAACGCCCCCTGGCCCAGAAGCTTCCCCCGGCGCCATGTCACAGGAGCACTGGGCGCTGAAAACAAACAGACAGAAAAAAGAAAAAAAATTATTTGTTGTTTCATGTATCCATCCTTCTGCTTATCCTTTTCAGGGTTGCGGGGGGCTGGAACTTTCCTTTTTGCTAAAGCATATAGTTAGGGCTGGATCAGGTGACCCTGAATCCTCCCTTAGTTATGCTGAGATAGGTGTAGGCTGCTGGGGGACTCCAATGATGCATCAAGTATTTCTTCTTCAGTCACCTTTCTCACTCATCATGTGTTAACAGACCTCTCTGCACTGAATCATACTTGTTATTAATCTCTGGCTCTCTTCCACAGCATGTCTTTTATCCTGTCTTCCTTCTTTCACCCCAACTGGTTGCAGCAGATGGCCCCGCCCCTCCCTGAGCCTGGTTCTGCTGGAGGTTTCTTCCTGTTAAAAGGGAGTTTTTCCTTCCCACTGTCGCCAAAAAGCTTATTCATAGGGGGTCATATGATTGTTTGGTTTTTCTCTATGTATTTTTGTAGGGTCTACCTTACAATGTAAAGCACTTTGAGGCGACTGTTGTTTTGATTTTGTGCTATATAAATAAAATTGAATTGAAAGGCACCCTGGACAGGTCGCCAGTGTGTCACAGGGCTAACGCACGCACGCACGCACGCACGCACGCACTAATTGCATGTCTTTTTTCATGTGTTTTTTGCTGCTGTTACAACCAAATTTCC
Organism: Pelvicachromis taeniatus; assembly: GCA_015108175.1. NCBI lineage: Eukaryota > Metazoa > Chordata > Actinopteri > Cichliformes > Cichlidae > Pelvicachromis > Pelvicachromis taeniatus. Next base: position 8,369 of record VURO01036424.1, read on the forward strand.
CCCTTGTGTGACAATTAAAGGATTATTCTAGTCTATTCTATATTCACACAAAATACAAAATTTTAAATATTGCATGCATCAGTTACATTTTCAAAAATATAACTGAATATGAAATAAAATGTTACTCATTCTGTTACACAACTTTCTCAAATGGTTATTTCCAATTAAAATTTTAAATTCGGTCTTTACGGTAGACTTGGCTCCATCTCGCCACAGAGTTAAAATTCTTATTTGACAATTTGAAAAATAAAAAAAAATTAAAATTTTGTTACATGTTTCATTTGCCACCACTATAATTTTGCTCCCGTGACTAATTTTCTGAACACTATAAAATCACATGGGGTTTTTTTTTTCCTTTATGATGTAATATAACAGGAACTAACATGATTGAGATAAGCTTCAGCTGAAAAATGGAATTACCGGTGTCGGACCTGCAGTGACACATTTATTTAAGTGCTGCACATGAACATATTGTTAAAGAGTTGTGCTTTACTCACACTTATGGGCAACAGAGCGATCCTGGGGGCGTAGCCTGCCTTGTGCGTCGACCTGCTGCCAGCTGCCCAGACTCTCCTCACTGCCGTTAAGTGACCGTCTTGAGGGCACTAAAGTGAAAAGGTTCCCCTGAGGGCGACGAATCCGTGGAAATGTCCGGCGACCTTGAGGAGAACAGGAAAGAGTGTGGCTGATGTTAATACAACATTTTGAATGGTGAAACTAAGGATGGCTATACTACAAATGGAGGCGGTAGGACAAAAAAAAAAGAAAAAAAAAAGAACATACTTGAACAAAAATGCTGGATATCATTAATCTCACCTTCACTGTTGTCCTTATAAGGGAGGGACACAAGGTACCTTCGAGGAAAGGTGCCTCCCTTCCCTGCTACCCTGTCATACACGTGATTCTCCCGATCTGAAAACAAACACTCAGAGTGTCACAGCTCAGCAGCCAGCAGCAGCTGAACAGCAATTAGCTGCACAGTGTCACATACCATTAAATTGAGCATCTTTGATATTCTATTTCGTAGCTTATACTTATAAGCTGTTCATATAAGCTTGCAGTAGATAACAGATAAATTATTATTAAATTATTTTATTGTGTATAATAGATAGATAAGAGAGATCAGTAATTAGTGCAAGCGCAGGGCTGTTTGCTAAAAACTTAACGTCGTGGCTCTGGTCCATACAAATCTTCTGTCACTGTGTCGTCAGGGCTTTAGCCTCCTGAGACCCGAACTCCTTCATGGCATGCATTTGTAATTTCTCTTTGCTATTTGGGCTGATTGGGACCCGATGAATGTAAAAAACAAAGAATTATCTTTTTCTGAGTTTCTGAGAAAAATGCTATCCACACATGAGGACATTCGTTTTAAATTTCGATAGAACACTAAGTCACAATTGAGTAATGATGTGCAAAACTCTTTATTTGGTGTCTGAACACAGCAGCATTTTTCCTAAGTCCAAAAACAAAATGAGAAACAACAGTTGTGCCCCTTTGAGCAATATGGCTCATTTGAGCAGTTGCAGGAAGACGTATGTCTGTAACAAAGTATAAAAAGTAAAAGATTTCTGAACGTCGCATGAAACATGAAACGTTTCACTCCAAAACTGCTATTTCAAATGTGGGAACATATGTAGACGCCAGGTCCTAGGAGGTTAAAGACATATTAGGATATGAACTTAATGCACACACTGTATGTCTTATTACATGAGTGCTGTAATCATATTTTTATATAGGTAATGGGAAAACTTGGCTTGGTTGTTACCTGAGCACTCTTGACGATTATCAGGGTAGCTCTTGGCTCTGTGCATGCGAGACTTCCTCAGCGAGGGGCTGTGAAAGAGGAGAGGGAAGGATGAAGACGGCGGTATGTTCAGCGACCTTCCCAAAATAAAATAAGCATTTCATCAGCAGACTTTTGCATTTATTTTATTCTGCAAATACCAGTAGTGAACATGTAATGGAGAAATGATAAAATAAGGCATGAGTAGTAAAGCTCTGGCAGGTGGCATCAATGTTAGTTTTGTATTTAGCAGGCAGAGCTTGTCTGTCACCTGTCTGAGTTGCTGTCCAGAGACTGGCAGCTTCCAGAAACGGAGTTCTCTGCACTGCTCCAGGGATCCAGCACCTGCAAAGGGCACAATGGAAAATTCAGAATGTCCCTTTTTATGCGCGTGTCCTTTGTGTACACAGAGGACTATGTTTTTGAAAACTCTCATTTTCTGTAGAACAGCTGCACTGGAAAATGGAGATGAGCACATCTGGGGAATTCGCCGAGTACTTAGTTCGGCTTTTTACTCCCAAACTTAATTTTAACTTCTTAGGAACTTGTTTACAAAATCTCATGATGTCAGCCTCACAGCCCATTAAAAACCAAAGTCAGAAAATATCTTGACTGAATCTCATATGTAAACAAATCTCGAAAGTCATAATGACAAAGATCCATATGATTTCTATTAGAATTTTTTTTGTTTCCCCCCATTATGAAGAAAGAGATAGCTCACGCATTGATCGCTGGTTTCTGGGATGAACTCTCCCTCACTGTTTATGCTGGTGTATGAACCTTGACGGGCGATCCTCTGCTGGCGTTCAGGGACGTAGCCAGGAGGTGGGGAACTACGCCCTGTGTTCTGAGAACCTGGAATTAGTCAGAAATTACGTGTATTAGCTAGTTACATGTTTGACTGATTTGAAAAAAAGTTTAGGCTCTGGTCCTCTCTACTGGAACTCATTTTTATTTTCCTGGAGTACGCATGAAAGTCAGACATGTCGCCGTTGAGACTACACTCAAAGAACTCGAGGACATATCCATGTTGTAATTTGGGGGGGGTTGTCTTCCTGCTGAGCAACAAAGATAAGGCAACAGTTGAGAACTGGTTTCAGCATTGAAACTTGTTATGATGCAAAGCTCTCAAGCCCTCTAGAAGCTACTTTGACCCCTCCTGCTCTAGAGGGGAAAAAAAAATAAAAAATCCTAAAACAGACCACTGGTCCGCCACACTAATAGCATTCTGTAATCTGATTGGCTGCTGTCCAGCAGGCATCGTCTGGTGATGGTGAACAGGAAAAGGAAGAGGACCCATTGCAAGAAGGGGAAGCAAAAGAAACACCAGTGCAAGAGAGTAAAATAAGACAGGCAGGGAAATCAAGCCCAACAAAAATATCCATAACTGATAATCCAGTAACTGTTAAGAGAAATAATCCAGTTCACTTTATTCTTCCTCCCCCCCAAAACGAGTAAAATTAGGAAGAACTTTAAATAGAGCTGAAATCACAGCATTTACCAGTTGATAGGTGACGCCCCCTGGGCTCAGAGCTTTGGTACACTGTGCTTACATCTCCAGTGGACTGGGAGGGTTTGATCCTCACCTGCTTACATGGCACGTGGTGGGAAGGAGAGGATGCCTGTAGTTTGGGAAAAGCCAGGAGAACAGAAGATGTGAACAAGACTTTAACACATTTAGCAATTTCATCATGTCGTCAAACCAGCTAGTGCCGATAAATCAGGAACCTGGGTTTTTTTCAACATGGCCCTGTGGTTAAGAAATGGTAGTGATGCAACTGTATGCTGTAAATGCACGCCCTGTGTGTGTCTGTGTGTGTGTGTCTAGAGTCTTACATTGCTGTGCTCCTGAGTGAGAAGCAGTATCCTGATGCTCTTCATGTTGGAGCTTCGGTCTAGTAAGTCGATTGCCTTGTCAAGGTCATCCTGTCCTCGCAGAGGAATGGACAACTGCCAAGAAACCAGAGGAAAAAAAGAAAACACACACACACAAAATGACACGGAAACTAATTCTTGCCAACATTTACAAGCATACACAGGCTGCTGGTTTTAAGTAAAATGCTCAAACATTAAATCAACACAGAATTACAGACACGCGGGAAGGCACGATCGAGCGAGAGAGATGATCCACTACTCATGTTTCCATGCAATTCCTCAAAAGAGGATTTACAACTGCTATTTAAGAACATAACATCTTAAGATTTAAATTAGTATTTGGATGAATCGAGGTCATTTGAAGATGGCACGGTGTCTTCTTGCATCTTTTACTTGACTCTGAACATGTCTGGACTCAACTACTCGGCAAATTCTTGAGTAAGAAGGAGCTTTGGGTGAGGGCGAGGGGGGGATGGGGGGGCACAGTATTACACTTTACCTCATTGTTCATATAATGCAGGTCTAGCTGCTGGCCAAAGACCGTCTTGACTTTCTGCTGAATTTCCTCAAACTGCACAGGTCGTCCAAAGACCAGGATCCTGCAAAAAGAGAAGCCATGAATCACCCTGACAAAGAAATCATGAAAGATTCTCACCGGTTGGTAAAGAAACTGGTACGTTACATGCACACATGCAAGCAAAATACACAAGCTTATGTTTTGAGTGTGTGCAGATTTTTCTATGTACACCTTGCATATTTGTGGTTTATATGTTGGCAGTCACTGGCTAACCACAGTCCTTTTCCCTTCTCTTCCCCAGCTCACATACCAGTCTGAATTAAGTGTGTGTCAGACTGTGAGAAGTGCTCTTTCATGAACTGGAACATGTGACAACAGCTGCGTGCCTAAGTGAATGTGTTTATGTCTCCTGCATAAGTTATTAGTCCCTCTCACTTGCATATGAACGTATACTACTCGAAAGCACGATACCCACACACTCACAACACCCGTGCAAACCACGCCAAACTCACCTCCTCTCTCCTGAGAACTCAAACTTTATCCTGACATCGTCCTGAAAGAAAACAGAAATAGGAAGGTCAAAGAGTGCTCGTACAGTAATGTACAGAAGTCTCAAGTAACTACTCGTTTCTTTATATTTTGCTTTCCAGGAGTCAGATTTTCTTGTAATATTTTAAAGTGAGCAGTGGTTTTCTAATCTTTATGAAGGTCTTTAAAAGATTTTCTTTTGGAGACTGACTGGTTTGTCACTCAGTTGTCATTGTACCCGAACATTATTAGAGAAATGTTGTTTTATTTTCTTTGGTTGTTAAGCCAAATGACACAACGTATGACTCATTTAAGCATTAAAAAAACCCAACAACACCTTATTCAAGGGATGAGCCAAAGTTGGATCTACACAAAACTAACAACTTAGGAAAGAACCAATTTTAAATTGAATCTTATGATTCGTTGTTACTAGTGGCCCGGTGCAAAGGCACATAATTATTTCTTGTTTCTTTATCGACTCTATGTAAAATGCCAATGAGAACACAGTTTCAGCACTAAACGGTATTCTTACACCACTAAGGTGATTCTCAAAGAGCTATTAGGTGCACACTTGGCATATCTTATGGAGTGTGGAGAACAACAATAAAGTGGCAAAGATTCGGATGAGTTACGTCCTTAAGAAATAAGAAAAATACGAAAAAAAAAAATCCAACAAAGACCTGACACAGGCCTTTGCTTGTCCTCCAATTGATCCATCTGAACCCTCCTCAGAAACGGTCTCAGTGAAAAGCTGTGAAGAAGCCACCCTTAAGGAAGGGAAACAGGGCGAAAAGCCTGAGGTATGCCAGATTCCACAAGAACTGGAGTGAAAATCAGTGGCAGCAGGTCTTACAGAGTGATCAATACAAATTTGTCAGTTCGTGCATCAAATGACGTCAGGAAAAAAGGGCCAAGAATGAGTCTACAGTCATCTGTGAACCACAGCGGAGGCTCTGTCTGGTTTGAAGCTGCAGCCAGTGGTGTAGGAAATCTTGTGATGGAATTATGCATGAACGAAAACAAAAAACCGTACTGTCAGATTTTGATCCATCGTGCAATACCATCTAGAAAGTGTGTGATAATATCCCCAAACACACTTCCAGAGTGGTAAAAGCATATTGAGGAGTAACGGTGATCATACCAAATAGACTTCACCTGTGGGTCTTACACAAAGACAAGCCACTGCGCACCTCTTTCATTTCTTACAGAACAACATTCTTAACTGCAAATAAAGTTACCGAGATTACATGGATAGCCAAGCAGAGAGCTTCTTGTTACGAAGCAATAATTCTACAGGAGACAAACTTATTCACCGTCTTGTAGAGTTACATGAGAAGATTGCTTTCTGACTGACCATCAGAAAACATGAAGCTACAGCCACGATCCAGCTGGCTTAGCTTTAACTGGAAACGGAGAGATCAGCTAACATGGTCCTCTCCAAAGGTAACAAACTACACCTACCACCAGCTCTAAAATCTTACCAACAAAGTTATTTACCATTGCTTTCATTTGGACAAAAACTAAAGTGTAAAACTGGAGGACATGACTATAGCGTAGGATTCAGGATGCTGACCATTAACCCATGAACAGCAACAAGCTGGTTCAAATTTAGAAAGAGCTTTGAGGGATTTTTCTCTTTTACTGTGACTATCCCCCCCTCCCCCCACGATATGCATTATTATATTCCAGCAAAGATTCTTCAAACAGCAAAAACTGAAATGAGGAAGAATTTGTTTCTGGTACAGCTTGTGAGTTTTTCCTTTATACCTTTGGACAAAACTAGGGTCCTTGCTCCCTAGTGTCCAATTTCTTTTGTAAACTTGTCAGGTGTTCACATAAGCTCTACATACACACTGTACAGATATAAGTCAAGTATGTATATCAATCTTTAGACACAAGTTTTGCAAGAAGGTGAACGACTTTTTCCCAAAACCTTGCTTTGGGCAAACACCAAGAATACATTTTAGGTGGGCCAAGTGCCACTTTTTTTTTTTTTTTTAAAACAAGCACAATTTGATTTGATAAATTGGTGGTGACTTTGAAAATTGCTAAAACTATGTACCATCTGCATCAGCAGAAATACTAAAAGCATCAAACATTTATGCCAAATAGTTCTGGACACTCACACTGAGCTCTATTAAAGACGTTTTCTCTAATAAAAATCCTTTGCTTGACACATTTGTCCCCCCTGATCTCTAGACTCGGGGGTTTTACATTGAATTTCAGAGCAAATCTCAAGAGTGATGCTGTGGCTTATGGGCTAATTACGTTCATCGCACTCATTTCTCACTTACAGAAAATATATTCCTTCAAAACACAACAAAACAACACATTCACTTAAAGACACAACAACTGAGAAAGCAGTTTATGAAGACAGTCAAATATATAGGGTTTAACCTGTTTCTAAAGGGTCTGGCCTAATAATAGACTACTTTATGTCTTCAGAACTACATTGCAAAAAACTCACTTTAAGTGTTTTTAGGTTTTAGGTGTTTGCGTATTGGATCAACATGTTTCGTTTTTGATTTGTGTGAGATAAAATTTAAGACAATTTGCACAATTAGTTCTTCCGTTTCATGAATTTTCTGACATTTTTAATCATTCATTCTTACTTTATAGCCAAATTGCGATGGACGGATGCTGTACCTGTCTGTTGGCCTGTGCTGGTGTTTTGGGTTTACCGCTGTCATGAGACAACACAGGCTGGCGCCGCGTCATCTGGAGGGCAACGAGGTCCTTCATTATAGAGTGGAGAGCCTGCCTCTCATCTAGAGGGGGAAATGGGTTGGCAAAAAGCAGACAATTAGAGACTGGATTAACAAATGAAGAGTGTGAGCATGGCAAAAAAAAGTGAAAAAGATATGAGCTCTGCGCTAAAAGGCAGTGGACAGACGATCAGTCGTCTTTAACTGAAGCTTTATTGAAACCATCCTGTGACTGAGTGTCGGAGGCTTGAAAGAAGTGCGTTGTTTTTGATATCCTTATTCCCACATTTGATCTCAGGGCAAGTTCAGTCTTGTCTGGACAAGCTCACGAAAGAAAAATATTCCACTTGTATAGCTTGGACAGACATCATAAGGCCCTGGAGCTGCTGAACCAGACCCCTCCAGAATGCTGAAAACTAGTCCTCTTCACCTGGACAAGCAAGTCACACCAACTTTGCCCTCAGGGATGGTGTTTGGTGTGTGTGTGTGTTTTTAATGTTGTGCATTTAGAAAACTATAAGACGTACTCATTGTTGCGTTGTTTGTGATCGATGTCTACAAACCAGTCTTCAGAAACTTGCAGGGTCGTCTCTGCTGTGCCAACCACCTCCCAGAGCCTGTGGTGGTAAACACAGATATCAATTAGTTATGAGAATAAAGCATGTGATAACTGAGGTCTGCGCATGTTTTGCAGAAAGAACAGATCAAGAAAAACTTGCATTACCTTACTGGTAAATGTAATGTATATGAGGAGACAATAAGAAATAAAGGAATCAGAGAATAAGACCAGGACGCTGGCATGACAAAGAAACTGTTATGTTGTACCCATCTTATATGAAATTACAGTAATGAAATTACACGTTAGTGTTTAATGTGTTTCGGAGAATCTCTTTTTCATTTACAACAAATCTCTTCTCATTCCTCGCAGGCACGTAACCCAACCCTGCAGACCACAGACCTAAAGAGTTTTTCTGACTGGAAGGCTAGGCGAATGTGAAAGTGTGCAGTGCATGTGAGAATGTGGATTGTGAGTTTGCCCATGAGAAAGAATGACAGTTGGAAACGACTGAAATTCAAGCAGCCCTGGCAGTGATTATTCTGGCCCTGTTCATATGGGAAAAATGTTCTTTGTGAGGAGTTTTCTGCCGTTTCAAGTATCTACCAGCTTTAAACAGCGCGAGCTGAAAACTCAAAGTCGGATGTGCCCTAACTCCATTGTTGATGTTAACAAGGCAATATTATCAGCCCTGCTCAAGGCGTCAACAGCATTATAAACTGAGGCATTTCCTTAAATGGAGAGGGTTTCCCTCATATTTGTACCAATAAACCATGGAATTTAAACTAATTCAGCAAGGGCAAATACAAAGCGCTTTAAAGTTTCATGAGACTTTGAGGTCCTAACACAAACTTAGTTTTCACAAATGCGCCAAATAATGAGTAAATATTGTTCAGTAAATCAGATACAAGTGACTCACTGCCAGCAACTAAAGTTTCAAACAGCTGTTCCACTGACTTGGAAATGCACCGACTTGTTTCTCACCCAGTTCTGGTAGCTCAACGTAATACCTGCTGATATTATGTAGAAACTGTGTACCACATAGCATCCTTGGGAAGACTTTTATGACCAGCAACTTTAACCCAAAGACCAAAATATCACGTTTTACCCCGACACATGCTTTATGTTTCTTGAAATATACCGTAGCGAATCAATCCCTCTACACGAGTTATATCATTAGCTGCTGACTAAGTCTTGAAAACTAAGGACTGGTTTGATTTAGAATATAGCTGTGACTAAAAAAAAACAACAACACAGTCAAAGAAGGTCAGACAAGAAGTTGAACAGTGTCTGAGTCTGGAGCCAACAGCAGAGGCTGTCTGTCTGTATTCTGTAGTCAAAGGCTGTCTTAAAGGAAAACAAGAACACGAGAAACTCTACTGTACATGAAATAAGCAGCAACGGCACCTGAGGCAACTCACTGACTTTGTGGATTTCTGGGTAATAATCACCCACAGGAATGCAGGGCATGTCCGTCTGTGGTCGCCGGAGCGCTGCCACATTGCTTTCAAGCGTATGCTACTCTGCCAACGGTGAAGGTGCCAAATAGTTTTGTCCTGCAGTCCTTGAACTTGTTTACAGCATCTAATTCCAAAGTAAATAACACTGAATTTATGTAGTGTGTATTTCTCACTGGTGCATTAGTGGACAGCCACTTGAGGTAACATAGAGCAATTACCTCATGCATTTAAAAAAAATAAAAAATGTGTAAGAAAGAACAGTCACAGTATCTAGAAACAAAACCTCAACTCAAGTGGTCCTTATGGTCAACAGCACAACAACAAGCTTCTCTGTTAAGTCCCCAAGCTACCCTCATCTCTCTCTTGCTTCTCCTGATTTTAATTACCTCCCAAGCGGAATGCGGGGAATTCAATGGAGAGCAAAGCTGCTCTGTACCAGTCCAGTCAGCTGTGCCTGCTTTATTTTCCTTGTATCGCATTTCCAGGACTAGCAGGATTTACATGGATTTTCCTCCACCCTCTCTTCTCTGTCTGCTTTAAGAGGTGTTTAGTCTGGGGCTGTTTTTCTCAGCCACAGTCCCCTGTCTCAAACCAGTGATGCATTTGGACTGAGGGCTTCAGAGCAAAATCCCATGGCCTGATGTCTGTCCTGTTTCAGGTGCACATGTGCTTTTCATTTAGTGCAACCCACCACATTTAAATATTGCAATCTCAACCTAGAGCTTGTGCTTATGTTGGCTAAGTGAAGTCTTAGAATGTCCTCTGTAGTGTTTTCACACATGGAAATACACTGAAAATCAAAGCTTATGTACAAATTTACATCAAAATCTGAGTTTTGGAAATCCTGTTCATCGTGCATGTTAATATGAAAACCACCGAAAAAGAATAAAAGACAGAAAGCTGGCACCTTCTGTTGCATTCATGGATAAGCTTGCAAGAGTGTTGTGAATAAAGACAACTTTGTTTTAAAGCTAATATACAGTAGTATATTAGCTTATCTTAGTAGCTACAGTTGGCAATCAACGACAGACGTCTTCAGCAAATGGGCCCATTGCTTACTCCTCAATGCAAATATGACAAAATTTAAACTCTAACCAGGATGGGGTGGGGAAAAGCCTATAAGTGAGATCTGTTCTAGGCTCATAGTCGCTTTTAAATCTAGCCTTTCAAAGCATCCTATAATATGTCTCCTCTACTTCATCATGCAAAATATTGCAATTACTCAGCGACTGTATCACTTGCAATCACTTCTCTCTTTTTCTTTAAATAGTAACATGAAGGTATTCAAGGTTAGTTTACACCAGTAATCTTCAATGTTCACATACATTCAGCTAATAAACAGAAGTTCTGACTTCCATCCATCCGCAGCCGCTTATCCTTTTCAGGGTCGCGGGGAGCGCTGGAGCCTATCCCAGCTGTCTTAGGGCGAGAGGCGGGGTACACCCTGGACAGGTTGCCAGTCTGTCGCAGAGCTAACACATATAGACAGACAACCAGTCGCACTCACAGTCACTCCCGCATTCACACCTATGGGCAATTTAGATTTTTCAATCAACCTATCCCCACTAAGTGCATGTCTTTGGACAGTGGGAGGAAGCCGGAGTACCCGGAGAGAACATGCAAACTCCACACAGAAAGACCCCGGCCTGATGGTGGAATTGAACTCAGGACCTTCTTGCTGTGAGGCAACATTGCTAACCACCGTGCCTCTGCAGTTCTGACTTGTCATCCACAAAACAGACGTGTGCTTTTATATGCCCATAGCTAATTTGGTCCAAAAGACTTGTTGACGTGAGTTATTTTGATAAAGTCTGTCACACTTAAATTTAGACCTTTGAATATTGTAAAATATTGTAATTGGGCAGCACGGTGGTTAGCACTGTTGCCTCACAGCAAGAAGGTCTTGAGTTCAATTCCACCATCAGGCCGGGGTCTTTCTGTGTGGAGTTTGCATGTTCTCCCCGTGTTTGCGTGGGTTCTCTCCGGGTACTCCGGCTTCCTCCCACAGTCCAAAGACATACAGTTTGTGGGGATGGGTTGATTGAAAACTCTAAATTGCCCATAGGTGTGAATGCGAGAGTGACTGTGAGTGCGACTGGTTGTCTGTCTATATGTGTTAGCCCTGCGACAAACTGGCGACCTGTCCAGGGTGTACCCCATCTCTCGCCCCAAGACAGCTGGGATAGGCTCCAGCTGTCTTGGGGCGACCCTGAAAAGGATAAGCGGCTGAGAATGGATGGATGGATATTGTAAAATGTCTATACTTCAGTGTAGGTGTTGGTTCTCAGCTATTTCGGACTTCACACACTTTCTTTTTCCTGTCCTTCTCTGGAATTCAGATCAACAAAAATAACTGCACTGTGGGGCTTTTGGTACAAGTTATTAATTTAGATGTTAAAAAAAACAACAACAAATAAAACATCTTAACTGGTCATTTTTAAATACATACAGGTTTGTGGCTATACTTTCTGAATCTGTTTTGTGAGTGAGTTAATTTTTGTTCACTTGTTTTATTTAATGTGGAAAAGCAGAAGGGGTTATGCTGCAAAATAGTACAGCCTCCTCCCCCTCCATCAAGTGCCACCTTATCATGATGGAGGGGTTTGCGTGCACACATGATCCCAGGAGTTCTGTTGTTGAGTGCAATTTGCCCCTGGTATGGTCTCCCAAAGCAAATTGGTCCTGTTTGAGGGGCCAAACTAAGAGTGATTCACAAAATCCCTATGATGAAGGAAAAAACAAACAAACAAAGGGGCATGGATACCCTGAGATAGGGTTACTGGGGCCCCAACCTGAAGTCAATGGAGTTCTGCTGACCTCAATAGAGGATATAGTCAGTTCTCAAGCCCATTGACACTCTCTCTGTAGTTGAAGCAAAGACAATGAGGGGTGATTGGTCATTACTGTGACTGAGGTCACTGAAGTAGTCAAAAGCTCTTTAGTGGTCGCGCCCCTGGGGTGGATGAGATGTGCCCCGAGTTCCTCAAGACTCTGAACTTGTGGCTGTCTCATTTGACATGCTTCTGCAGCATCACGTGGAAGTTTAGGACAGTGCTTCTGGCCCTTTGTTGCAGATTCTGTTCATAACTTTTATGGATAGAATTTTTAAGGCATAGCCACGTGGCAGAGGGTTTCAGCTTTGTCAGCCTCAGGATCGTGTCTCCACTCTTTGCAGATGATGTGGTTCTTCTGTCCTAATCAGGCAGTGATCTCCAGCGTACAACGGGGTGGTTTGCAAGCGAGTGTGAAGTAGCTGGAATGAGAATCAGCACCTCCAAGTCTGAATCCATGAACCTCAGCCAGAAAAGGGTGAAGTGCTCACTCCAGGCCAGGGACGAGTGCCTGCCCCAAGTGGAGGCATTTAAGGAACTCGAGGTCTTGTTTGTGAGGGAAATTTTAGTAGGCGACAGACACAGATTAGCTCAGTGTCTGTAGTGATGAGGATGTAGAATGTTTTGGTGAAGAGAGGGCTGAGTTTGAAAGCACAGATCTACGTTCCTACCCTCACCTATGGTCATGACCTCTGGGTTGTGACCAAAACAACTAATAAGATTGCAGTTACAAGCAGTGGAAATAAACTTCCTGAAGCTCTCCCTTATTGAAAAGGTGATGAGCTCAGCGATTTGGGAGGGACTCACATTAGAACCAGTACTCCTCCATATTGACAAAAGCCAGCTGAGATGATTTGGGCATCTAAAAAGAATTCCTCCAAGTCCCCTCCTAGGAAGGTTTTTTTTGAGCATGTCCAAACTGGGAGAAGGCTCCAGGGCAAAAAAAAAGAAACACTGGAGAGATAATGTCTTGGCTGGCTTGGAAATGCCTCAGCAGTCCCCCAGATGAGCTGGAGTAGGTGACCAGGGAGAGGGAGGCTTGCTCAGACTGCTGCCCACACAACCCGAACCCAGATAGATACAGAATGGAATGACTCACATGCTCAATGAAGATAAGCTATTAAATTTGGTAAGCACAGCTGTTATATGGTCACTATGGAATATGAATTTGATTTTTTTCTCAATTAAAAAGGTGGAAAGCTGGAGGGTCTTTTTCAACCCTGACTGATTAAGACAAATACTTTTTTTTTTTAATGAATTTCTTAGACTTTCTTCAACTAATTTGAATTCAGCAAAACAAATAAGTTCCAGGACAAAGCCTATTCGGTTTAAAAAAATAAAAATAAATAAATAAAACGACCCCCTTAAATAATTAGAAAAGTTACAATTTCTGTTTTTGGCAGACAGATATATATATATATATAAAAATCAAATATATAATACGCAAACATTATCTTTCCCCCTGTCGCATAAATAGTGCATAATTAACACATGTCACTACTCTCAGGTGTAGCTCACAACCCTCACCCGTTAGTCTCAGCAGGTCAGGTCCGATGTTCTCCCTCGTACAGCCGACTGGTCACCGTAGTCTAGCGGCAGGAATGACGCAGTAGGTCCAGCTGTTGTTAACGTCCATTAGTGTCCTCGGTCAGACCAACACACCAAAGAGTGTGAATGAGTGTAAAGGTGCCATCGGCGGGGCTGACCCCCCCAGGTACTGGGGCTTGTCTTCTTTAACGGAAAGTTAGATCACACACATCAAACCGATTCTTTCCAAGTTGTAAAAACAAGCACGGTCACATGAGGCAGCTGTAAGCCTCACAGAGAAAATGTTCCGATGGGAAAACCTACATCAAACAGCTCCAGCTGTGGCCCAGAGGCAAACTTCTGCGCCGTTGTAGCCTCGGATCCTTGGAAAACTTAAATTTCCAAAACATCTTTAGAAGTCACACTCAAAATCGATGAATTCACACATGTATTCAGAGCCGTGTCCCATTACAGTGTTAAATACGAACAAAAACTGCCAAACCAAATTGTAACAGTAACCGTATGGCCTGTATGAAATCCATTTGTGGGTAGCACAGAGGAAAAGACCGTACGATTTCCGTGATTCTAATGGCCTCTCTTCCTGCTAAGTTTGCAGATTTTCCTCGTCCGTGGTTGCAGGTTTGAATCCAAAATTTTCTAGGCAGGAGATGTCTTTATTCTCATTGCTGCATTGCACATAACTGAATCGCATTGCAACGTGAATGACGATATAAACATAATCAGGCAAGAATACTCGAAGGCCTATCTGGCCTATAAAAAATGTGCAGAGGAATTTAATTGAGAGTGCACCGTGCTGAGTACATACTTTAAAATAACACAGGCTGAAGGGACATTGGTAGGAAAAAAACAAACAAAAGTACTACCTTTGAGTTTATTATATACTTTAACCAGATTCGTTATGTCAAGCGAAGCCAAGTAGGATAAAGTCCATCGAGGTTTAGACTTCGCAGGGCTGCAGACTCTAAAATTGTAGATCCTGGAGTATTCATATAAACAGCAAACTGATATTTTTAAAACGAACAAAAAAACATAAATTAGACTAGTTCCGTCTGTTTTCAGCGACAGTAACAAAGATGTCGTTTGGTGAGAGGAGCCAGGGTCGTCCACAACTTTTCCGAACCAAAACAAAGCAAGAAATAATCTTCAGCTGAATACGTCAAACTTCCTGACAGAAAAAATATCGCCACCGGAACCAGCTTTTATGCTTCCAACGAGTCATGAAAACGGCTCGCGAAGGTTGTATCCATGTTTCCCAGATGCTTCACTGTCCGCCATCCAAACGCAGGTAATAACGATGATTTATTCCCGGGGGGATTTCTGACTCCTAAACTATCTAAATTAGAGCCGTGCAGCCGCGGGGACGCGCTGTTACTCGGTGGAAGTCTTCTTTCTGGAGCGCGCACAATATTATTAGAGGGGCGGGCCATCTGTGACGTCGTGAAGCGTTTGTTGCCGTGAAAGAGTTGGAAAATCCGAAATTCACAGCTTTTAACTTTAATTTTGTCATCCAGTGTTTTCCTTTAAGATTGAAAAATAACCTGGATTCCCTCACTGAATTTAAATGACACGTTAGATTATTGTCTTAAGTATTTCCATTTTAATTTTGTTTCAGCAGCATTGGGCCTGGAGGGAGTGGAATATATATGTGAAAAGTTTAGCAGTTCATACTTTATTATATCGTAGGGTTATTGTTGCGCGGCATGTATTTGAAGCATTTATTGCGCGGTGTTATGCAACAATTATAAAATATATGCGATTTATCTAAAAGAAGATCAATTGCATATATTTACTGATAGAACACACACACACACACACACACACACACACACACACACACACACACACACACAGGAACAGTTTGTGTTTCATCCTGAGAGTTTCCTGCCACACACACTAGTATATATGGTTAC
>VURO01036438.1:7183-25084 GCA_015108175.1 Pelvicachromis taeniatus
TGACTGTATTTGTTGTAGTTAAAACAAAAGGACTTAAAAAAAAAAAACCCAAACGTAAAAATCCCACATCAGCTAGGAAGCCCCAGTTTTTCTTTTAAGTGTCTAGTGAAACCTCACAGAACCGAGGATTGCTCTCACTCGTCGTCTTGTGGGGAGCAGCTGCTGCATTTTTCTTTTCTGTTCGGGTTCATCATTACCGCCACAAACTGGATAACGGAGTCCTCCTCGAGTCCACAGCCTGACTTTTAATCGAAATTTATTTTAAATGCTGTTCTCCCGAGAAAGCATCAGAGGAATGTAATGCACTCATGACACCAACTCAACCTCTTTGATTTAAAAAGAAAAAAGCTATTCGGACACCAAATTGACCCTGCTCTAAGCTGCGTTGGAGATGTGCTGGTGGTAAACAGTTTTTAAGCTGTCTAAAATTGATTTATTCTCGTGTTTTAGTTGTTTTTAGTTTTTTTTTTGAAAGGGCAAAAAAAGGGACAGCGGTTTGGTTTCCCCCCCTTTATTCCCACACCCGGTTGCAGAAAGAAGTCTGCTTTCCACCGCTCTGCATAATCCTGCATCACGAGTCATGATCACAGTGCCTTGAGTTGAGGACATAAGTTTAATGAGATGCTGCCCTAACCTTCTGAATAAGTTGAAGCATCTGGCTAAGCTGGAAGAGATCAGTTTAGTGGGACTAAAAACACAGATTTGTTGGTCGTTGTGCACTCTGGAGGGCAGCCTTACAATAAAATCACTCTCAGATATGTTTGACAGCAACATACTCAAGTCACTCTGACAGAGGAGCCCCCAAATGCTTTGGTTTAGCTGCTGCCCCCCTCTTTTCTTTTCTCACTGTGGAAAGCACACGTTGCTGTTTGAAAGGGAAAACTGTAAAGATGGACTGTGCAATGAAGAAGGACAAAAAAAAGATAGAAAGAAAAGTAGTTGAATTAATTTAATTAATCTTCCACTTTGGTTTGTGTGCCAAGACTGGATTGCCTGTGTTCAAGAATGTACTGCGAACGCATTGGCTCACATCTTGAATGAATATCCCTTAATGGGGGTTTCTGTTAGGGAGTTTCTGGGCAGTGGTGACCTGTGGTGTAGTAGTGGAAGGTGTATAGTTGACAGTAAAGGACTAGAAGTTTTGTGAACGTCACCGTATTTGCAACGTCTGGCGAGTGGCTGGTTTTTCCTTTCCTCCCGTTTCTGCTCTTCTCGTCGTTTTCCCTCAGGAAGAGAAGAACGTTCTCGAGTCTGGTGTGGTTTCACCATCACTGTCGTGCGTGTGGTTTTCACCTTACTGTGTATGGAGACGCTTGTGTTTTCTTTCTTTTCTCACTCGCTCAGATTGCTGTCATTGGCTTCTTGGAAACTGTTGTGACAAATTTACAGTTTAGTCGGTTGTTTGTTCAGCTGAATGTGGAAAGACTAATTTTTTTTTGTTGTTTTTGTTTTCTTTGCCCAAAGTCACAGTTTGGTTGCCCTCCCTCCCCTCCTCCAGGTCTGACCTTGGCTGCGCTCTCGCTCTGTGAGGTTTACAAGAAATAAACATTTTTTTTTCTTGCAAACTGACTTATGTCTTCTTGCTGCTGTTAATTTAATGTGTTTGCTGAGGTAGAACCAACGCAACAGCGTTGATGCGTTTCAGTTCCCCTCGGCTTGATCTCTCCATGTTTAAAATATTATTCAGGTGCACTTTGCCTCACTTTCATCAGTTTGCTTATTTGTTTAAAAAAAAGAAGGGGGGGGGGGGTCCATGCAGCTTTTTAAAGGTGTACACTTTCACCCTCTTAATCCAACTCATAGCAATCTGCACAAAAAGTATTTGGAGCTTTTTTTGGTAGTTTACCCTCTGTTACACCACCGCAGTAGATTTTTAAACCAAACAATCAAGATGTGATTTAAGTGCAAACTTTCAGCTTTAATTTAAGGGGTTTAATAAAAGTTTTGCATTAATTGTTCAGGAATTAGACATTTTTATATACAGTCCCCCGTTTTCAGGCTCGGGCATTATTAGACTGACGGGGACCTATGCGGGGAGGTGAGGCCAGTTTTGTTATTTCATGACAAATTAAGCAGATAAAAGATCAGGAGTTGATTCCAGGTCACTTGAATTCTCACTTTGATGTCCAAAGAGATGTCAGCTCAAGTGAGGGAGGCCAACATTGGACTGAAATCTATCAGAAAGAGGAAAAACTACAGAATGGACCGATTTAAGAGGCTGAATGCACGGACCAGCTGAGATGTACCCAAAGGAAAACTAAAGTGCATGATTGCAGAGTTATTTCCATGGTTGGGACTAACAGATGTTGTAGTTGCATCGCTGTCTAAGTTGACAAACAAAAGATGCCTTCATGAATGGAAGAAACAAGCAAACCACTGGTTACACAAACAGACGACCAGATTAGATTTAGCCAGAAAACGACTTAAAAAAAAAAAAAAAACCCTTCACAGTTCTGAACAAAAATATTTGGAGGGATGACACAAAGATAAATTTATACCAGAATTATTGGAAAGGTGTGAGGAAGTAGAAAAGTTGCTCACGCAGGTGTATGCCAGTGTGAATGGGCAAAGTGTAAAAGCAAATCAAGAGTTTCTCAAAGAAAATTAGACGATCACAAACCAACACGGCAGCGTTTCATGTAATAGAAAGCTGAAGGCTGACACATCCACGTTAAAGCAGTGTAAACTGTTGCTGTGGCCCCTTTGCTGCTTTGGAGTTGCACCATCTCTCTTCTACCACTAGAAGGCAGTGTCAGTCTGATCAGTGATCACTTCTCTCCACACGAGTTCTGCTCCTTCACTCTGCCAATAACCATCATATTTCCCTCTTTAAGACCATAAATCCCATTTAATTTTGATAAGTTTATTATTTATATTTATCATAATAATTTGAGATGGACATTGTTTGGCCACAAAAAGAGGGAAAGCTGGTCATTAAAACGATGCTTACCTGCAGGATAGGATGAGTCGTTTCTCTAAATATGGGGGGGGGGGAGCTTTGCTTTCATTCAGAAATGACACTTCCTGATGGTGGTGGGGATGAAGATTCCCGCCCTCTCAGGACCCTGCCATGTGCTAAGCTTCCTGAAATATGTTTGATCAACCTGTGCAGCGAGACAAACTGTGCTTAGATTAGTCAAAAGTCTGTTTTTAAACCCATCTGCTCCATGCTCTTCCACTTCCTGTTTAGCAGGGTCAAACATGTGGAATTGGCCAATTATGATCATTATAATTTACCCACAGTGCCATTAAGCATCAGAAATCTGCAGTTAATCCTCACACTTGAAGAGAAGGAGGCATAAATGAAAGAAAATGCAGATAACGCTTCTCTTGAGTTACTCTGTTGACTTTTTTTCTTCTTCTTGATTGAAAACACTTTCACCCTCAAGGATCAGAAAAAGACTATTTTCGCAGACGATCGCTGAAGCTTTGGTGTGCTTGCAGCAGAAATACTCCGACGCTTGCTCCGAGGGTTGCTTGCTTGTGTTTGTCCTCATGTATAATTAAACCGTGTGTATTTTGGCTCTTACACTCACCTTCAGAGTGAAGAACCAAAACACGCGTCTTCTCTCCCCTCCGGCAGAAACTCTCTGATCTTTCTTCTCCAACTAGTACTGCTGCTTCCTTAAAAGCCAGGCTTGGTGTTGCATGCTTCAGTTTACAGTCACTCTCTTTGTCCCATTGCACTGAGGCACGGCTGTATCGGCCAACAAAGAAACGGTGATTTAAAAGGAACGCACCTGCCCGAGCACGGAGGGACTTAAAGCAGTGATGAGTGTCTCTAGGAACTATTTTTTTTATGCTGTGCTGTAACTGAAAACTGAGCTTCAGATTGAAGATTTAAGGGGTTGCTTGCCCAATATGTCGCTGAGGACCTTGTGGCCAGTTAAGCTGTTATATCTGAGCTTGTCATCTCCCATGAGATCTGGTACTGCTGGATTTTTTTGCGAGCCAAACCCTGGAGTGATTCACACACAGGGCGGTGATGTAAGCTCAGTGAAACTCACCAGAGAAATGTAGCTCTGCTACTACAGGAACCAATACGAGACGACGATTCTAATGTTGATCAGCGTGTTTGCTGGAGATTCTGTGCACTATATTTTATCTGGGCCTCAGAAACGATTGAGGTTAGACTTTAAAACTTAAATAGAAAAAGATTCCACTTTTTTGGTTTCACTTTCTCACAAAAAGTATTCACATTGGGGTTTTTCCATCATAAAGAAAGATTACACCAGTACTTTTTTTTGAGTCAGTGAAAAAGATAAAGTTTGGGTTTAGTTTTAGTTTTGATGACATGTTCCTGGATCAGTTCTTAACTGAAACCAGAAATGACTAAAACACATTTTGACCTCTGAGTTTTTGTGAAAATGGCCAACAATGGGGGAGGTACTAATCTTCACATGACCACTCTGTTTTGTTGATATTGGTCTGGTATGAATTCTAAATACAATGATCTGTTTGGCTTTTTTTTTATTCTACTCTTTGACCTTGGATTTGACCTTCCTGGTAGCAGGGAATAAGAAAATTGAAAACCTACATATGAAACTGCCTATTTTATATACAAAGCAGGCAGCTTCTGTAAAGGTGTTGACCAGTGTTATAAAACCGAGGGTCACGAAGGGTCAACTTTAAATTTCAGATGTCGGAATTGTTGCTGGATCTTCCCAGAAGTCTTATCCGTGGATTTGACTTTGGAGAAAACCAAAGAAAAACAATAACGGGGTCAGAGGTCATAAAGGTTTGTTAAACTCACTCTGAGCATCACTCTCCGTTACAGGTTTTCACCAAAAAATATATTTTTGAATTTTTGTGGCAACTTTTTGTAACAACCAGTCGTGGCAGAGGGTTGCCACTCAATGAGCCTGCTTCTGCTGGAGGTTTCTTCCTGTTAAAAAGGAGTTTTTCCTTCCCACTGTTGCCAAAGCACTTGCTCACAGGGGGTCATCTAATTGTTGGGGGTATTGTCTGTATTACTGAGGGTGGGTCTTTGCAATATAAAGTGCATTGAGGCAACTACTGTTGTGATTTGGCGCTGTACAAATAAAATTGTTGAACGTTTTCACATTCATCAATTTATTTACACACACACACACACACACACACACACACACACACACACACACACACACACACACACACTATAAGACTACTTTATGACACTCTATATAACCACTTCTTTCTATCCTTGAAAATTCCCAGAACATACCTTTGACTATTAACTATCGTCAAACGTGTGGCCCGGGGGACCAGAACTGGCCCACCAAAGGGTCCAATTCGGCCAAGTGGATTTCTGGAAAAATGTGAAAAGTGCACAAAGGAGGACATAAACTTTGTGCTTGTGTCTTTTGCCTTTCTTGCTGACAAAGACACCATTTGTGGCCTGGCATACTACACCAAAGTAAGTAAAAGATAAACAAAAAGAAAAGTTCCTGTTTTTCACCATTTTGTGTGGAAATTTGACTTTGATTTACTTTAGTGGCATTTCTCTATTGTGTAGAAAAACATGGGCGTATTATTGAGCTTGCACTTCTTCTTTTTAACACATTTCAAACATTAAATATGGATAAATATAGTTAAACTTCCTTACCCTGACAGAAAGTGGAACATGTTGGCGGGGGTTATTGGTTATTAGCCTATAACCACGAGGTTATGGGTTATTTTACCAATCTGAGCCACTTGAGATCAAATTGGGCAGCATGAGAATGTAAAATGTGTTTAATGCCTTTGATTTAGAATTAAGTAGTGGCTGATCTGATTTGAAGAAAGGTTTTCAGAAGCTCAGCTGGAAAAAGAAGCAGTGAAGTACTAAAACAAACGTGTTTATGTGATCTTAAAGGAGTTCAACACTATTGGATCATCTGCAGCTTTAAGAACTCCAGCTTCAAAACTTTCTGTGACTTGCATGAAAACATCTGCTACTAATATTTTTGACTTGATAAATAGTAGCCAGTGCAAGAAATAAAAGAAAACCGTGTTAAATAACCTGAAACACCAATAAATTTGTATAGAGACAGAATTATTATCATGTCCACAGTGGGAAGTTGGCTTTCTATTCTAAGCAACAATTCACTGATGCAAAATCAGTGAACCCCCGACATACTTCCTCCATAGTGCAGAATACGGGGTCAAAGGTTACATTAAATTAGCCCCAGTAAACTCTTTTGTTCAAGCTTTAATAACCTCCTGTAGTGAAAACCGGTTTAACCCAAAACACAAGCTGAGGTGGGCATTGTGTGTTGCGTGTGGCTGATGCGTGTCTGTGGTGTGCTGGAAAAGTTCACGACTGGGCTTTGTGTGCAAAACAGGAATTAAAAATGTTCGCATGACTGCAAAATGAAAAACAGACAAAAATAAAGCCTCGCAGTTTAGACTCTGTGCTGGATGGAGGAGCACGCTCACTTTTTGGGAACACTTTGTTTACGTTTAGATTATAATAATGCAAAGAAATAATTTAAAGGAAGGAGTTCCTCAGGGAACGCTATTGGGTCCTGCTTTAACTCGAGCTTATAAACTTTCTTTTTTTATGCGCAGTGATGTAACAGGACATGAGTGCATTAAAAAAAATCACAGTGGTGATATATAAGATTATAACTTACTCATTTATTTAAAAAAAAACAAAACAGGGTCAGTATTTATGTTATGTTTATTATACTATCATTTATTTATGATAGTGGACAGTTTCCATTTTTATCAGCTAAAAGTGATTATAAGAAGCCAGAGAAACCTTCATGTGTAAATAATATGAGACTAAAGGGAACAGCTGACAGAAGGAGATAAAAGGTTTTCGACAATCTATCGCAGTATTTCTACGTTAAAAAGAAATGTGCAAAAACCCAGCAGATGTTTTCATTTTATACTTTTTTGTTTCCTAAAATGTCAAAAGTTTCAGATTAACACGCAAAAAACATGTTACACTTATCTTTGTGGCCATTTTATATTTATTTTGAACTTGAATGAAGTTTGATTTATTGGGGTTTGGTAACCTGGATGAATACTTATTTGGATTGTGTTTGGATGAAACTACAGTAGGTTTACATGAATCTGTACATCGGATACAATCAGCATTAACCACAGACAGGAACGTCACCAGGATCACTAAGGGAGCAAATTTGGCTGGCTGACTGTTCAGATTGCTGACTGGCCTCGGTCTTTACTGCCACGATGTACCAGAGCAAACCCATCTCCCTACATAACAAACAGTCATTCATTGAACTCCTCATTCCAGATACATCTCGACACATCACACACACACACACCTTAAAGTATGAGCATATATTATTGACTTGATGTGGTAAAAATGTTTCAGTCCTTTACAAAAGCACGGATGACTCACCCACAGGAGCTTCATCTTTCAGGCCTCGCGCTCACACAGTCGTAGACGGCAAGTCCAAAGTCCCAGCGGCGTACTCGCCCTGCTCGCTTCTCTCCTTCCTCTTTTCAGCAACAGTTTGTTTTCCTGCTTTGCTTGCTAAGGATAATTTAAAATGCCACTCCCCCAGCTAATTTCTCTATAAGTCACTCGCCAAAAACAACAAAATATATATGTGTGTGTGTGTTTAATACATTTTTCAGACATAGTTTTGACAAACAGTGAAGTAAAGATGTTATTGTTTGGCTGTTTTTGTGCACAGGTATGTGTCTTTATTTGGCTTTTCCTGTGCTGCGTCACATATTCTGATGTAGTAAACCAAAGTCACCCATCAGCAGAACTTTTCAGACTTGAGCTTTAAGAAAAAGAATGCAAAAAAGGGGAAGGTACTGTGAGCTCATTATCTGGACATTTCCTGTAATAATGAAACTTAAATTTTGTGTTTATTCATAGAAGAGTTGCTATTTCTTCCTGTGGACTCACCGTAAAGGCCTTTATGCACTTGATGCTTAAAAGTCATGTATATACTGCAACAATAAGAAGTGTTTTTTTTTTTTCCAGTCCAAATAAACAGATCTGACCAATCAGACCACTGCATTTGACAACATGTACGCTGTAGTTCAAAACGCCCACCGGTACTCAACTAGTAAAATAATACTGTTTTACCTGAGACACACAGACGTTCCTGATCAAACGGCTCTAAAATTTTACAGTTTAATGGTTTGTTTTTACTTCCTTAATAGGACGCTAGATAGATATGTCATTCGTCTTCTTCGTATGTCAGTATGAAGACTATAAAAGCACACAAACAAAAAATACAGTTTAATTTGTTTCACCTTTGTAAGTTGTACAGTTTCCAGAGCCGACCGGTTGGAGCCTTTGACGGCCGCTTCTGGCCCCCGATCCATATTTTTGACCACCCCCCTATATGAGCAGCCGGCAATCGGAGGACCAGCTCAGTCATCGCAGACGACACGGGGATTGGGGGGGACAGTAGAAACTGTACGGCGGCTTTTAGAGGGCGTTATTAACAAGAACAACATTAGCACCGCCCGTCCGGGCTGCCAGCGCCGCCGTGGCTGCTGTTACTACCTCACCCACTCGCGTGACTCCACCAGCGGGCGTCACGCACCTTATCCGGTTAATTTACATACTAACACCGCCCAAGGGGGACGAACATGGTAATTTACCGTCGGCTGAGAGCTAGTCGTACGCAGGAGGGGAGAGAAGAACAGCTGAAACAAAGTTTGAACGGCAGAGGTTTGTTTTAAACCGAGCGGTGTTTCGACACGCACACACAGGCGCTCGTCGGGCTCTTTGCCCCACTTTTGGATTACGATATGGACGCTTTGAAATCCGCTGGAAGGGCAATTATACGGAGCCCCAGCATCGCCAAACAGTCCTGGGGTGCGGGCAGACATAAAAGTAAGTATTCGCCGTCTCATTGCACTCATGTGTTATCCAGTAGCGGGTGCTAATTTGGCTACACCAAAGCTAACTTGGCTAAAAGGGGCTAGCCTCCACAAGTAGCTAACTATACAGCCGGTGGTCTCGGAGCGTTACCTAGCTACAGTTGTCGTGGTGGCGTGGACACCTAGCAACCCGAATAGTTTCACATCAGGTCGGAAACGTTTAGTGAGGGGTTTGAACTTGACACTGAAACTGACAGCAGCGCCCCGCAGCTCGTAAACTGACTCCCTGTGAGGGTCGGAGTAACAAGTTCAGCCTCCACGCCGGCTCGCTGCCCACTCCGCTCAGTTTATTTTGGAACAGGAGCGCAAAAGTTTGAGGAGTGCTGCTGTTTTTCCTGCCACGTCGCTCAGACGCCTGCAGGAGAGACTCGGCGGGAGCTAAAACACTATAATCTGGACTTTAAGGAGGCACGAGCAGGCACGGAGAGATGAGTGGTCTCCTTCCTGGCAAGCCTTTACAAGCCCTGCAACTCACCCTGTTGCTAGGCGATGCACACTGGGAAACACAAAAAATGAAGAGGCTGTGTTAAGGGGGGGGGATTCTTTAAACACCACGGAGGTGTCTTTAGGATGCTCTATGATGATGATCATGATGCTCTGCAATCATCACATGCATGCTCAGCTGCCTTGCACAAAGAGTGGGGGGTTGCCTCTGTGCCTTTTTTTATGTTGTTTCACAGACAATGGAGCTATTGGCTTGACAGTGCTTACACGTGCCAGACCAATCGATGCTTTGTTTTGGGAGTGATGCACAATCAGCAGGGTCCTTCCACATGGGACCGGGCAGCAGCCACACAGACCCCTCAGATGAATAATCGATCAGCTCAGCTGATAATGGAGTTTCC
The DNA here is from genome assembly GCA_015108175.1 of Pelvicachromis taeniatus. Lineage (NCBI taxonomy): Eukaryota > Metazoa > Chordata > Actinopteri > Cichliformes > Cichlidae > Pelvicachromis > Pelvicachromis taeniatus. Next base: position 16,870 of record VURO01036438.1, read on the forward strand.
CCTCCATGTGGAATCTGTGGCACACCTGAGCTGTTCTTCTCCGTGTTTTTTTTAAGAGGTTTCAAGTTTTAACTGGATGTTTTTAAAAATGGGAAAAGTTGGCAGATGTCCTGACGAGCCTTTTTTAATGTTTAAGGTTGTAACGCTCTTTCAGAGGTGTAGAAGTGATAAGCAAATGATCACACCATGAAATTGGTTTAAATGCATTATTTTGGTAGACATGAGCGAATAAAGTTATCCTAAAACCAAGAACTTTGTTAGAAGTCCTTGACTGCTTTCAGTCAGTGTGGCGTAAAATACACTTAAAATGCTGGATGTACAGTTAGATCTTACATATAGGTACTAAAATTCAGGCCTGCGTTGGTGCACCACTCACTATTGTGAGACTTGTGGTTCAACAGCTCCACTGCCTGGAGCTACAGCTGGAGATGGGAGTCCTTGCTCTTCTTTGAAGATCTGCTGTGAGCTGGAAGGTCACTCTAACCAGAACCTGCAGCAGGTGGAGCGCTGGTTCATGTGCCCCTTCACTGAGCAAATGAAGGACTACAGCTAAAAACTACACATGGAGTCTGAGATGATCCACAGGTTGAGACATTAGCTCCCTTTTCTGTTGTCACAGAGTATTTACATTATGATTTATTCATGTATTTAAGAAAGCTACAGCATTTATTGAATTCTGGGACATTAGGATTTGTTGGGATGGATTGAGACAGTCGGTGGGCCGGTGTTGTTTTATTTTTTGCCTCAAGCTTCAAAAAGTTAATTTTGGGTGAACTTTAAAGTTTCATATCACTGTGTGCGATAGTCAGCAGCTTAAATAAGATCTAACAGTTTTTTTTTTCCTACATCATGGTACTGGGCTCACCCTTTTGGTGTGCTCACTTCTGTCTTAAAATCATTTTTGAATATAATTATATTTGAGCATCTATCGGTGTACCTTGCATTTAGTGTAATGCTGCATAATCCCGTCTTTCCTGTGGGACCAGGAACTGAGTTTATGGCACCAGCTAAGCACCTCGCATTAAATACTGTAATTACTGATATTTAAATATAATCATTATTTATCACTGTTGTCTCGCGGAGTGATTACCCACTCTCGGCGAGCTCTGCGCTCTCCTGTCGTTGCTACCACACTGACAGTCATTAACCTAGCTCCTCGCTTTACAGCTTTACTGTTCTAACATGACAGTAAATAAACCCCAAGTTGAGCAACTGAACTGTAAACATAATAAAACAAACAGAAAATATAATAGATACAAAGTTGGCTTCATATTTTAGCCAGTGTCCATAAGAAGATACTCTCACCTCTGGAAGCAACGATATCAATCAGCAGGTGCAGGTTATAGCAGATGTGTGCAATATAAATGGCTACTATGAGAATTATGTCGACTTCATCTAGAAAATAGGAGAAGATTTAAAAAGAAAAAAATGTTTCTTTAAATTAAAAAGGGAATAAACTCAAAATATGTTAGCAGAATTTCTATGTTGTGTGTTTGTGTTAAGTCACAGACATGTCGGTTTCTGTTTGCCTGTCTGTGCCCCATACACCACACAGTTAGAGTATTGTTGTGAATACAGTCGACGGAGAGCCACGGAGGAGGACTACAAGCTAAATGTGGAATCTAGTAAAATATTTTCAGAGCCTACGACGAAGCCTTCTTCTTTTTTGCTGCCTCTGCTGTAAGCTTAACTGTAAGCTTGCTCTTCTTTGCTGATGGAAGATGGTGTCAGAAGATCAAACCTGATCTTCACAGCCACCGCCCAGTTTAAAGTGAATATATGACCAAAGCAGAGTTGGTTTAATTGATCTCGCCCAGCGTGTATTTGTGTCACTTCACATCACGTCTTGTTGCTTTAATGTGTCCCATGCACCACGCGGTCACCTTTTATTAACATCTGAACACGGACCTGAAGTTATTAATCACAAAGTGTACACTGTTCCAGATACGGCTCAAGATCTGTTTCTGCCACACGGATGTACTCCGTATACTGTACAGCCACCGGTAATATCTGCACAGCACCGCTGATTTAGACCTTTAATCACTACAGGGGACTCGGAGCGCCGTTTTCAACCACGCAAACACTCGAAACCAAATTAGACATCCACGAAAATCTAAATCTAAACACAACACGTACTAAAATAATAACATTAATGATTTGATGGTACAAGTTCAAACCGCCAGTCTTTGTTATTACCAAAGCATATGTTACATATTTAGAAACAAGTGTGCATATCTTTGCTCATTAGTGTGGTTACACAAACCCTCGATATAAGTAAGTATACTTTAAACTTTGTTAAGCTGAAGGCATTTCTCATGTTCAGTGTAGTCGGCCTTTTCACAGCAGCTGCTTATGTGATTCTTTCACCCACATGTCTAATTTATTAGGGGTTCCTGTTTTTGTGTATGAGCAAACAATGTGTCACCTTCCCCTTTTTTTTTCAGTCTGTTAATATATTCTCACTCTTGCCTGTTTTGGTGCTTTGAGTAAAAAGTAACTGGTGTCATCTCGATGGCTTCTCTAAAGTGTAGCCTGCTCTCAAACGTGACATTCATGCAGAGTAAGAATTAAAGGTTCACTTAATGTCGTGCCCTCTGGCTGGGATTGTATTGCCTTAAAGGCACAACATTTCAGTCTCTATATGCAATTAGGGGCAAAGTTGAGCCTGTTTTAGTCTCGTTCCTCCTGTGTGTGGGCTTGGCCCTCTCAGAGCAGCCTATTCACAGCATTGGCATGCGTCGGCACTGCATTCCTCTTCTCCTGCTGTCAGTGGTAGATCATAACAGGTGCTCTTATTGTTTTCATTAAGCTCCCGTGTCTTTGAATGCTTGCCGTTTGTCAGCCTTTTAGAATAGCCTGACGTCAGTGCTTGCTTCGCTCCCTTTGCCCTGCTTTTTGCACTCGTTTCCTGCGTAGCTTTAAACGGCACGCTTTCTTTTCTGGCTGAAAATGCTTTCCTGTGCTGCTCTCTCATTACGGCCACATAGTTTGGATTTTTTTCCAGATTTTTTTTTTTTCCAGTGGTATGTAACATTAAACATATTATTTTAGGGCACCAAAGCAATGTCTTTATGTGTCTTTATGTACATGTGTGAGTGAGACAGGAAATCCACAACTATACCACTAAGAGAAATGTTATGTCTCCTGAGGTTATCGGTTCTGAAACCACTAGATTGCCGAATGTCTGAGTTGACCAGACTTGTGTGTGAGATGGTGGACTACGTTTCATTTAAGACCTTTATATGTAAACCAAAGTTGATGTTGATCAAAGTTTTCGTGATGTGTATTTTTACACCTTTTTTTAGATGGCAGCTATCTGTAATGCATGTTAAACACCACATCTGTTATTTTGGTTGGTTGATGTGAGCTGCCTTGTTGGTTTGAGGAAGCCATGGCTGTTTTTTTTTTTTTTAAATTTTGTTTTATTTTTTAAAATCACTCATCTCAGGATTCAGTTGCTTGTAGATCCACATACAGCAGGAACAACTTGAAATAGTTGCTTTCTGTAGGAGTTTCTCAGTCTCTCACATCAACCTCATTGGGACTGATGATTGCATTGAATTTTTTTTCTCTACACTTACAAGTAGTTAAAGCAACCAAACGGGCAACCTAGAAACTTTTGATTGTAAAGGTCTCCTGGTGAGAGGCAACCTGTCTCCAAAGAATCTGCAATCCCTCTGAGATGGATCAGTGACGGTTTGCATGAAAATAACAAAAATAACATGAATGTCTGTGTACGCAGATGGTAACAGACTAGTTAATTGTTGTGTTATCACAAGCAGATTGCTAGCAGTTGCCTACTTGACCCCATGTAATCACAGACTGATACCAGACTGTAATTATTGCTGAATTTACGCATCAAAAGCGCTTTGAACACAGCGCCTGACTTTGAGTGATCACAGACCTCATGCCTGTCTTTAAAACAACCATTTCAGAGACGATGTGAGCAGAAGTTTATTGCACATATCACAATAATCCTGGTTGTAACCCGGTCTCTACCCGGTGTTTTCCCTTGTGTGAGTGTAGCCAGGTTTAAGTCTGGACTTTGCTGGATCATTGCAGCACCTTGATTCTTTTCTCCTTCAGCCATGCTGTTGGAGATTTTCAACTTATTGCCTCTAACGCAACACAAGATACTGACTCATGAATCGCTGTCCAAAAGTGGCTTTAAAAATATTTTAGTGATCAATATATAATTGTCTGTTTAGGGTGTGGTGAGGAAAGGCATGACCTCAGGCGCCACCCGTGTTTATGTAAGAGGGTGATGTCCTAAGTTATCAGGCAAACTTGGCGAGCTGCTCCCATAAACTGTAAAAGTACCATCATCCCTGCTGTGGCCCTGGTCACCCGGCGCCCTGTCCCCTACGCAAAGTCATCGAAAAGTATCTGCCAGGCTGTAATAGAGCTCACGTCCTGCTGGCTTCCTTTATGGAGTGTAAAGTCCTGGCTGATTTACAACCCTGTTATCTGTTTCTATAAGCTGCTTCTGTTTGGTCATGTGTGAGCATGTGCTGTAGGGCTGCGCAGTGACGCGTCGTCACTGCTTCTCCCAGAGGAAAAATAGATGCTGCTGGGGAAATAGACATGGTATTTAGTGTTGGTGAAGCTGGCTGGTTTCAATTTGTGATCAGAAAAGTAAAACTTTTCTATGTGCTGTTATTTTGGACATGTTTTAATTGAAAACGTAAATCTATTTATGGCAGAAAAGCTCGAAAATAAAGCCTTGAGTCAGCTGAGTCTGTCTTTTGTTTCATGTTCTATTATAAATGATGGGATGTAACACATTTACTCCTGCTTTCACCGTGCAGGCTGCTTTCGGTTTACTCGGCCACTCTGAGACACCAGTAAGGGTCTAAACAGCACGACTTCGAGGAAAGAAATAGTTCATGTAATCTCCTTTAGCCACGTGTCTAGACATATGGTCAGTGTTGCTTTGGTTCATTGTTAGTAGGCCATGTTGGTGACGGAATAAACACCACTTGAGGAAAGAAGAGAGCCTACAGCACCAATTAAGTGTATTTAGATAGCCTTCTCTTTGTTAGCAGTTTAGTCTTCCAGTCCACAGTTACAGCTCCTTCTATTCGATCTGTCGAGCAACTGAGTGAGTAATGCTTAAATAGCTACACAAGTCCTAAAGCATTCCTGTGCACCTACAGCAGAGACGGTCCTCCTGTCTGTAACGCCACTGAGTGTATCTGTAATGATTTATGGATCTCTTTCGAGTGTTCAGCCAGGAGGAAGGAATCGAGCATCCCTGTTCAGCGTCAGCACAATCCTCAAATTTCACGCTTCCTCGTGACCATTAAGTCATTCTATATATGAAGTCTGTGGGAGTGGAAAGAGGATTATTTATGAATGTGAAGTTATTTTCACACGACACTGCAGCCCTGAACTCTTCTTGGCTTGCAGAGCTGTATGAGGGAACCTGCAGAGCTGTCCTATGCTGTGCTGTGGCCCTCGGCCTCATGTCCAGTTTGGCTGCTGAACCTGAATTTGTCTTACTGGTTAGCAATCCAAGGCTCATAAAGCCTCATAAAGGAAATTACCTTCAGCTGCTCTGGCGTCTGAATGAACTTGTTTCCTCCCAAGATGTCTGTCTCTGTCCTCCTGGGAGGCTCGTATCGTTCAGATTAGTTATCATTTGCTGTGGTTTGACTGTTGCTTTAATTTAAGCCATGTGTGGGTTCAGGTTGGCGCAGGTTCATTGGTTCTCTGACCTTTTATTAAAGCTAAAGTTTTTGGAAAACTGTTGCTGTGGTGAAAACGCCTCAGGATTCCTCAGCCCTGCGTGGATCTGCGTTTCTGCTGCAAAGAAACACCCAAACGCACTGAAGTCCGTTTGTAGAGGAGTCGGCCTGCATAGCGCTTTAATTTCAGGGTCACGCTGTCGATCTGTGGTCCCAGGTGTGAAATGCTGACGTGTTAAACGAGACAAACATCCACCTGCACTTTAGGCAATATTGGACTGTCAAAGATTTAAACAGTCAAATAAAAGTTTTTTGTTTTAATGTAATTGTTTGGTGAAGAACCTCCTGTTGGGTGTCTCCAGCTACCTGGAGCTAGATCCAAATGATTTGGAATAAAAATAAGTGCAGTCGTTGGCACAGTTCGCCTCAAAGCAAGAAGGTCCTGACCTGGCCTCAACTGGACAAGTGGTTAAGTAAAAGCACAGATGGAATAATAGATTTTTCTCGTTTATCTTGTTGTTTTGCTGTGGATGAGCCATCCGCCCCACTCCTACATTTTTCAAAAACAATTGCAGCACACCATTGTTGGATATAAAACCTCCAACTTGTTCTTTTGAGTGATGGCTGCTGGGAAAATGCTGCCTCCACTTTGGTGCGATGAACCCTAAGCAAGAAAAAAGAAACTGAAACTCTATGCAAAGGAGTAGAGTCGAGTCAAACTAAGCAACTGCTGAAACTGTCGGCTGTGGAGTTTCTGTTCTTTACAGATAAGTGACCAAATCACAAGACCAAGGCGGACAAAACAGACTCGATAGAAGAAGAATAAAATAAGATATTCATGTTTTTTTTTAATCTTGAGATGCTGGTGTCCTTTTAAATGCAGCTCCAGTTTGCTTCAAGGTTCAGTTATGAATAAATAATTGTCCCAAGACATTTTTAAGACTGCACAGATTCCAATATCACAGCTTTAATGCACCTGATCTTTAGTGTCTGAGAGCATTTTCTAAACGCGCCGGTTGTATCTTATAATTTGGATGTGATTATTTGAATCAGTCCACTTGATCATAGGCCTGTTTTCATTTGTGCACAGGATTAAAATGAATCCCTGTGAGGAGAAGACTTTCATTTATACGAGGAAGCCAAGAATCCAGTCCACACAATTGTTGAGATAAATTGTTCTAAAGACCTGCTGGTTGAAAAATGAGGCTGAACCTATAGAAGAAAAACCAGCTAACATGAGTCTAGTGTGAATGCAGCATTTTCCATTCCTCTGTATGGCACGTATGTACGGGTTTGCCTCAGATTTCTTACCTCATCATTTTTCAATGATTTTTATCGTGCCCGATGAGCAACCTGTCTTTAATATTTTACAGATTAGGTGTAACTGTATATTTATCTGCATAGGCTACAGGGAGCACCGTGCATCCCTTGGTTTCTGTGGAGACTGCGTCTCTTTCAGTGAGAGCGATTTGTACTGCGTTAGAGTGCAGCCGTGACTCCGCGCAGAGCGCTTTAAGGATCACTTTCATAACCCAGATTCCCGCTGAGAGTACATTCTGGCCTCAGCTGGTCATCCGCTGTAATCCCTGACTGGCACGACCTTTCATTTCTCCTCTCATCTCCTCACTTTGCTTCATTGAGTGGATTTGGCCAATACTGAGTGACATGTGTCTCAATGTTGAGGCTTCAGGTATAAGACTCTTATTTTCTGCAAATCCTTCCCATCACACAGTGAAAGTTGTTTCAGACGGGCCCAAATAAGCGCTGATGGCTACACGCTCATGCAACATGTGCGCTGCCTCCTTAGATCTGTTCTGATATTGATTATGATTATTAGGATTAACCTGCAGGTTTAGCGGATGCAAGTAGAGAAGCGTCTTGCTGCTCAGGGACTGAGACGGACGAGGTCACATGCTGATGGGCTAAATGGATCCTCGCTGGCTGTTCATTTGATCTCGTTTCGTATCGATCGCTCCCTTAGTGAACTGGTCTGTTTGTGCTTAATGGTTTTAGTTGTGGATGTCACACACAGTCGTTGACCTGGGTTTTCGGTCATTTGTAAAACGGTTTCCACTGAAGCTGCAGCTGAAAGGAAGACGGGACAATGGTACCGTATCGGTTTTTGTACCAGGCCGGGACAGACAATGATAACTGTCCCGTGTGGACTAACACAGTTTTTCCCTTTGACTAACACTCAGGCTTTCTTTTCTTAACAATGCTCCCTCTCAGCCTTTTCCCATAATGCACAGCTCTGTGAGTGATGATTTTACTCTACACTTGGAATCAAAAGGCTGAATAGAACATATTGGCTTAGATGTAGAACTTTTTTTTCGGAGGGGGGCACCCCCCCCAAACCAACTCTGTGCTTTTGTCTCTGTTTGCACCTCCAGGCATCTTTCCTCGCCTGAGTCAGCGGTTTCTAAATTAGCCCAGAGAGTCCTGATTGGAATCTAATAACGCTGGAATTGGGCTTTTTTTTTTTTTTTTTTGGAACAACCTTTTTTTTTTTTTTTTAAAATTAATTTTGC
>VURO01036452.1:0-11017 GCA_015108175.1 Pelvicachromis taeniatus
TATATATATATATATATATATATATATACATACATATATATACACATATACATACATATATATGTATGTATATATATATATATATATACATACATACATGATATATATGTATATACACATGATTTTGTGTACGTATATATATATTTATAAGTTCTATACGGGACCATCATCTTTTAAGGAAACCATGTGATGCACGATTACAAAATCATGTGTGTTAATAATAATCAAATAGTTTTAATAATGTGGTTTGAATTTTGGTTGATGTGAATAAAACCATACCAGGTTCTCGTTAAACAAAGTTTTGAACATTTCATATAAGAGCTTTTGAGACCTCTACATTATCGGTGTGATTATTTCTTTCCCCTGTAAAACTTGAGATATACAGGTAGTAATAAAGTGAGTAATAAATAGCACAAAAATGCCATATGTATTGAAAATTATACAAATTAAAACTCACATATGCAAACTGATATTTAATTTCTTCTGCTTTTAATTTGTCACACGGTTCAATAATCTGTCCAGTTTTATGTATTCATTTATTTTTATTATTCAGGCTTTACAGGGTTAAAATGTCAGAGATCTTAATCTCGTGCAATATTTATATTTTCCCCCCGTCATTGAGAATTTTTCACTGGGTCTGTTATTGAGTTTTAACATGTATCTTATTTGTATCGTCTTACCGAACAATTCATCAGAAACAGAACATTAATGTGGATTCATTTAGTTTTGAGTGCCGACAATAGATATCACAACGACACTGAGCACAATGGAAACAGTGACATGCTAGGAAGCGGTCATTTCCCTCATCATGACAGAAATGAAAATGAGTCACGCTTTTTCTTATTTATACTTGTTAAATATTTCAAGAAAAAAAATGTAGGCATGGGCTTAAATGTGCTTCAAGACAGAAAAAAAACAACTGACCGACCGCTCTCTTTTTTTCTCTCTCATCTTTATTTAGATAGATATTTTCGTACAGTAGCAGCTTTTGCCTCCAACTTTGGATGGATAACGAGTTTTAGAATTCAGCCACAGCTAAGTAACAGTCTCGGCAACTCTATTATGAGCTTTTATAACAAACTAAAAACAGATAAAATCACCAGAAAAAAACAGATAACATTTCATTTTGAAATAGGCGTTGGGGCACTCAAATCTTCCAGCAAGTGAGCTTCTGATTGCCCTGTAATAGGTGACCACGCAGTGGCCGGTGAGTGCAGAGAGGAGCGAGCGAGTGCATCCATCATGAAGGAGTGGTGCATCTTCCCTGTGATTCTGGCAGCAGGTACGTAGGCAGGTAACTCTCATTACATTAGCACCGTTGTGTTCTGCTGCGCTGGCTGCAGGCAGATTAGCTGGTCGATTGACAATCCTCTTAAAGAAGTCTCCATTAAGTCACAGTGAGAAGCTGGGTGGTGCTCTCTATCCTCTACGTGACCCCCCCCTCCCAGCTTTTTGTCTCTATCTGGATGGTTGCTTACTCCTCCTGATGCTTTCTCCTCTCCTCTAGTTTTACTTGCGCCAGATTTCTCCTTCTCTTCCTCACCTTCACAACTTTTTATCCACCTGCCTGTTGGCCTTGCGGAAATGAGTCTTGATCTCCTCTGTCACCATCTCTTGCCAGTTGTCCCTAGTTGACACAAAGTAAGGTGTTAAAATCATGGCTGTAATTTACACACTTGTTCACTTTGGGGAGCGCTCTAGGATTCACAAAAACACAAGAGCTGCCACAAACACAGTGAATGAAAAAACAAACAAACCACCAGCCAGCCACGATGAAAACGAATGCACTAAACAAAGAGGGCTTTACCCAATCTGCTTAAGAAGATGCGACAAGATCAAAAGATTAATGTGGCGCTGCCAGACCACAAGCAATCTGCGACATCCAGAAATCTATAAGGGAAATTTATGCGAACAAGCTCATCACGGTAGCACTTCCACAGCACAACACCAGCTGGCATGCAGATCTATACCTCCTGTGTATGGACTAAGAAGGTCAAGCCCTTTTCTCTGCTTTCTTTTTCTTGTATGCAGCTATCTCCTCAGGGTTCAGCCCGTGATTGTCTTGCCTGAAGCAACATGTGGACAGTTGCAGTTTGCGTGAGTGGCAGGACACAAGTTACATGTGTGCGTCACACTAATGATAAGCAACATTTCTGAAATTGTATCTGAAAACAAAATATGTTTACAAGTGACCCATGATTCTGACTTCAGTGGTAAATTGTGACAAGTGTACACATTTCATTATTTTCCTTTGAATTCAGCTGTAGTGACGGTGCAGTGAGCGAATGGAAAGCGGACTCAGTCTCTTACCCTGGTTTAATCTCCGGTGGTTTTGGCAAAGGCTTTGTAAAGTTGGTTTTCCCCACCAGCCAGTATGTCTCCTCAATACCTTTACCCTGCAACAACAAAAAACACCTCAGAGTTTTGGTGTTTGGTGTTTTAGTGGATAAGTAAGTGCTTCCCAAAGCCTTACCTTTAGCTCTGTCTTTCCTCGGACTTCTATTTTATAACCCTCGTTAAGAGAGTGGAGGATCTTCACGGTGCTCATATTTACATGGATTCTATAAGCTGAGGAGAGGATAAAGTGCATATAAAGACAATATGCAGAGAATAGAGTCAACCTTAACATGCCGCAATGCAGCAAAAAGGGCACCTACGCAGGCCAGTGGATTCCATACGAGAGGCAGTGTTCACGGTGTCTCCGAAAAGGCAATACCGAGGCATAGTCAGACCCACCACGCCTGCAACGCAGGGCCCTGCAAAATACACAAGAGAAGTCCAATCATTTCATTCTCTCATGGATAAACGTCCGTTACTAGCGGTGTTTGTAATTTAAACTACAGGCTCAAAGCCAGGGAGGAAAACTAGATCCTTCTCTTGGAGAGAAGCATGAAGATTCCCACCTCGTAACAGAGCATGCAACGACACCAAGAAATATGAGAGGAATTCAACATGAAAATGAGAGGCTGAGGCAGAGGTGAGTTGCAGAGTGGATTGCAGATGCACAGCAACTGTGGGCAAGCTAAAGCAGCTTAAACAGCCCACTGTAATGCCTGAATTATGCTTTAGCGTGAAGCAACATAACTGGAAATGCCTCTTTACCCTGGGGGGTAACTTTAACCTCCAAAGTAATGCAGCTAATTGTCAGGTTGACGCAGCCTGCAGCACTTCTGATTGGTGTGGCAGGTTACGGTGTAGGGTTAGGAGGGGTTTCCGGGTATGTTGTAAGCAATGACGTGGATTTCCTGCTGAAGCATAATTCAGGCATACAGTGAGATATCAGCTGATGTGGGCTGGCATGGCAATGAGCTAATTTGCTGTGACTGCAGCTGAGCCAGACCTTTACGTCTGTCTGAACTAATGCTTGTCCATCAACTCTGAATCAAGACTAAAGCACAGCAAAGTCCACTGCCAAGACTGCAACTCTTATACGTCCTACACAGTATATTTACCTGTGCCATCATCTTGTTGTGTTTTTTTTAATTGTTGTATTATTTTGTTCACTGTGCCACAGTAGCAAACATATACTGTTTCTAAATGAATAAATATGACTGGACTATGTGGATTCCTGTTTTAAACTCTCTTTCAGCGACCCGCATTCATCTTTGGAAGAGGAGAATTCTGCCTTCTCAGCTCGTCTGGCTAATAACAACTCCAAAGACTGTAACGCCCACCTGAGTGGATTCCTATTCGTATCCTGACGGGCACGTCCGGCATGTGTCGCATGTGGAAGGTTCCCACTGAGCTGAGGATGTTCAAAGACATGTTGGCGATCTCAGCAGCGTGCTTGTTGCCATTTCTCTTAGGCAGGCCTGATGCGACCATGTAAGCATCACCGATGGTCTCCACCTGGACAAAATCAACAAGTTTATTCAGTGGAAGGGCAAATCAAGTGGAAATCGAAAGTTTAAAACCGGTAACCTGTGAAACTGGTGTTTATCAGGCGATATTACTCCCTGACCTTATAGACATCGTGATTAGAGAGCACAGCATCGAACAGTGTGTAGAGGTCATTGAGGAGGTCGACCACCTCGATGGGATCGCTGAGCGAGGAGATGGTGGTGAAACCAACAATGTCGCTGAAGTAGATTGTCACCTGATCAAAGAACTCGGGCTCCACCGTGGCACCGGTTTTCAGGGCCTCTGCCACAGAACTGGACAGAAATAGAAAAAAATAAAGGAAGAACGAGGTGATCATGGAGTAGGGGAACATTTATTTTCCAAACTTCACGCTGGCAGGATTGTGTGGGTGTGTTGGCTCACGGTGGAAGCATCTCAGACAGCAGCTTCTCTGTTCTCTGCTTTTCCACCTCCAGCTCCTCCGTTCTCTCTCTGATGAGATCCTCGAGGTTGGAGCTGTACTGCTCCAGCATCCTCAGCATGGAGTCGATGATATTGGTCTTCTTACCCTTGTTGATTAGCTTGAACTATTGGAAAAAGTAGAGCGCCACATTAAACAAATATGTATAAAACTCTTTAAATCGGGTTAGATGAAGAAAAGAAACGAGGTCGTCGACAGAAACAAACCCGGTCAAAGATCTCATCAAAGGCCGGTCTGCGGTCGGGCTGTTCGCTCCAGCACTGCTTCATCAGCTGGATGCATTCAAGCGGAGCCTGGTCTGGAGCCACAGTAGGACGGCACATGGGAGGAGGTTTTTTTACCTTACGGATAATCTCTGGAGAGCACGGGATGAATAAATACCAAAGTTATTATAGGTGCCGAAAACCAAACTGAAAACTAAAGCTGTTTGTGAAACAAATGTTTTAATTAACCAAAATACAAATAATACAATTAAATAAAAACTTAAATAAAAATTAAAAAATTATTGAAATAGTTTTGTGAACTAACTAAAATTTAAAAAAAAATTGAGTTAATATAGTTTTAGTGTTTTTTAGTTTGATAAAATTGTATCTACATTTCCCTGATAAACCTTTGAGGGATGTTTACTAAGATTGCGGGGCGGGGGGTCTACAACACTGAGTCAAATGTTTTCAAAGACTTCTGCAGATTTTCCAAAATGCCCTCCATACAATAATAATGAAAAAGGACCAAATCTAACACTGAAACTAATAAACACTAAAACAAGAAAAAAATCAGACCGGAAACTAACGGACACTAAACAGAAGTAAAAACAAATTGCAGAATACAAAACCAATCTATCTTTAATCTCTATATATCACACTGTTAACTGACTTTTAGGTGGAAAGACAGCCAAACCACAACTCTTTAATAACAATAATAACATCTATAGTATAATCAGAAATCTCCATCTTTTCCTCTTACTAAATAAATACATAAATAACTTTTTGAGTGTTGTGTGGTGAACACACACCTTCAGGTGGCAGTCCCAGCATACAGTACGGTGGCCCTCTCACCACTACCTCTTGAAGGATGATAGAAAAACCGTACACGTCGCCCTTAAATGTCCCTTTGCGAGAATTTGTGAGGTCACGTAGGATCTCTGGTGGTGTCCAAAACAGATCTAAGTACAACAATGGGAATATTTAGATTGAACTGGTGTTCTAACATTGTTTCAATAAAGTATACTGAGTGTAAAGCACAGCAGCGCAAACAGTACCTTCAGGTGGGGGTTCTTCTAAAGGAGCTTTCTGAGATTCGAGCAGCTCATTGAAGCCGTAGTCGGTAATCTTGAGGACAAAACGGCCGTCTACCACACAGTTTCGAGATTTTAGCCTGCCGTGGGGGAAGTCCCTGTGGTGAAGATATTTCATACCCTAGAAAAATAGGGCAATAACACTGTGATTCAATCAAAAAGAAACAACTAAAAACACTGAATAATACTCTTGCTGTTTTATTCCCTTCAAAAAATGGCTTTTCTAAAAGACTTCTCTTTTGATCACCTTGATGAGATCGAGCATGAGGGAGGACTTGAACATCCAGTCTAGTTTAACGTCCTCGTTCCTCAGCAGGTCCTGCAGACTGCCCCTCGAGCAGTGCTCCGTCACCATCGCGAACATGGAGCAGTCCAGAAAGAAGCCCAGGAAGGGATTTACGTTCTCGTTTCTCAGGTCCTTCATCTGAGAAAAGTAGCTGCAGTTTGTTACGATCACCAAAAAGTCACACCCACTTTTCAGTCTTAATAACTGCAGGAGATAAACGTTCAGGTCTTTTTTTTCTCTCTCATTCATCAGTGGGCCAGACAGGAGAGCACATGTCACAGTAATATTGTGTCTTGAAATGACACATGACAATTACACTGTATAGTTTATTCTTGTATTTGTTCCATTTGGTAACATATAGTATTTTGCATTTATTTCAATTCAATTCAATTTTATTTATATAGCACCAAATCACAAAAATAGTCGCCTCAAGGCGCTTTACATTGTAAGGTAGACCCTACAATAATACATACAGTGAAAAAAACCCCCAACAATCATATGACCCCCTATGAGCAAGCACTTTGGCGACAGTGGGAAGGAAAAACTCCCTTTTAACAGGAAGAAACCTCCGGCAGAACCAGGCTCAGGGAGGGGCGGGGCCATCTGCTGCGACCGGTTGGTGTGAAAATATTTTGTATATTAGTTTACACTGTATTTTGTATTGTATACATATAAATATTGTGGTGTCAGAGCACAATGTCTTGCTATTCGCCCTTGAAGCATCACATTTCGTCTCTCTGTAGATCTGTACAGGGTCGAGACGACAATAGAGTTCACTTTGATTTTGACGTGCAATCCGCTGACCTTAACCCTAACTTGCTCTCAGATCACTCACTTCCACAAATTGTCACAAAAATAAGTAAAAAACCGAAGACATGGTAAGCAGAACGTGCCTCCAGAGGCATATTTATATGCAGCTATGTGACATCATGTTGGACATGCTGCTCTACCTTCATAAAAATTCTAGAGGTGCTTTGTTTTACTTCCTTGAAGTGGCCCTCTTCGAATTTCTTCAGCCAAACCCAGTCGCCCTAAATGGAAAAGCATGATATTATCATTATTATATGAAATGAAACTTTTGCATTGACACAGTCATAAAGGGTTATTATTTAGCCAACTTCCTCCCACTGAGATGTGTTATTTTTCTATATAAACCATCTTGATTCACTGGCCCACACGTTAGCTTATGCTACGCAAGGATCTCCCTTACCTTCCTCACTTACTCACCAGCTTAAGTTAAGAAGCTTTAGTGAATATTTGATGTAAACTCAGCTTACCTCGTAAACAGCTACATTAGTGGTCTCATGAGTTTCTGTTTGCATGCTATTCACAGAGTGCGAGGGGTCTGCAGATTTCTCTTCCAGAGCGCTCCTGGACTCGCTCAGATCTTCTAAAGTGATTTTCTGCACGACATCAAACACCATTTAAAGATTTATAAGAAATGAGAGCCGCTCTGTGCTTTGGCAGTTAGATGTGACTATGTGGAAAACACACAGTGTGCATTAGTCGTATTTAGTAATGACATACCTTTTTGCTAAGCTGAGGGTTGATAAAAGTGAGATCCGCTAAGGTCAGGAGGATCCGATTGGGACCTCTGACCAGCTGGATTTGATGAAGTCTCCTCCTGCCAAAGTGATTGTACAAAAGGTAAGCAGCCCAGAACACCCACAGTGCTCACAGACAACAAATTCCCTGAAACTATCTATAAGTAGTGATGTCTCCCTCAAGTGTCTACATCTGGAAACCTGAGTTGATAGGTAGTAATAATAATAGTGGCTTGAGATTTATCTATATTATATTGTGGTAACTAGAGTCAAACCCCAAATGTCACCATTTTATCTAAAGAGGAGAATTCTCATTGTTCTTCCAGCTGATTCTTCTGGTGTCTGACTGTCTTTAATCCAGAGATGGGCTCTAAGTTAAACACACATTTCTCATTCTCAAGCTTTTATACATGAAAGACGTCTTCTCAAGCAAAGATGCATAATTGTACGTGATTCTTAAGATGATATTAGTTATTGCCCACATCATACCACACAGTATAGATCACTCTACTTCAAATCTCTGAATATAAGCTTGGAAGCACGACCTTCATTGAAAAGAAAAAAAAAAGACTTTTTACCTGATATAGAGAATTATGGTGAGCCCTGCTACAGCCAGGGAGAAGATGACCGCTAATGCTATTATGATGTAGGTGACCTCCACACCTAAGGACCATAGTGGTTTACATTAGACTGATGAATAAATGGCAAAATGTAGACTTGGGTAAACACACGCCCCATCACACAAACACACCAGAGCCTCATACCTCCTGTGCAAATGGTGCCCTGATCAAACCAGCAGCTGGAGTCAGAGGGAGGAGAGGACCCTCCGGGGAAATTTATGGACCTCCCTGCAAAACGGAGTGCCCCTGATGTTAGGTCCACTACATAGGTCTGGTACAGCTTGCTGCCCCTGTTGTCAGAGTCCAGGATGATGTAGTTGGTCTTAACACTGCCAGAGGTGTCCACTTTGACCTCCTGGTTGAATCCATTAAAAGTGATGTTCCGCTTGAAGTAGGCCAAGTTCACGCCTGACAGCCGCATGCCTGCTTTCCTGGCATTGTGGATGGACGTGGCCAGCAGGTAGATGCTGTTATAGATGGTCCCAAACAGCGGGTGAACCTGCAGATTCAAGCGAAGGCTTAGCAAAACATGACGAGCATCCTATTTCAGCGATTTACAACTGTTAAATGGCATATTTTATAATTCCTTTACAAAATCATATATTATTATTAAAAGCATGTGATGATGCTTTTCTATAATATGTATGCTGAGAGAGAAACATTATAACTGTCTAATGACTGAGCCCTTGCACCGATATATGTCCTGATATGCAACAATGTGCGCTGGAATAACAAAAAAAAAAAAAGAAAAGAAAGAAAGCTTCAGTTACATCGGCTTCCTACCTGCTCTGCTTCCACGGGCAGCGTCACTTCCTTGCTCCTCTTGGCCGCAGCAAACGCCTCGTTGAAGGACATTGGCGCCGAGGCCACTGTGATAGTGAGCACGGCGTCGTAGGCCTCTCTCAGGCTGCTGCTGTTTTGCAGAGGTAGGTAGGAGACGTTCACGTAGGGCACGCTGTAGAGCAGAGCATCGTAGGGCACAAACACATACTTCCCTGAAGTCAGACCCATCTTGCGCGCCTTGAGGAGGAAAGTAGACTGCTGCTCACCTCCAACCAATACCGAGTGCATGCACATAACGATGACTGAAATAAAGAGCAAAGAAACAAAGCATTACAAATTCCTTATGGACATATGTGGTGCACTAACAGGACCATTACGAACAAATGCAGTGTTAGGGAAAAGCACCTTCCTTAATGTTTTATTGAATGGAGAGAATGTCAAATATCTTAATTGTAGCAAATGTGCCAGAGCTTTAAGAGGAAACGTTGGAAACCTTTGCTGCAGCTTCCCATCTGTCACTTTTTATTTCTAGTCAACTCTCTGGTGAACTCATCAAAATAAAAGCCTTTAAAAAAAAATAAACAGACTAATTAAATTGGTGCCACTCTTCACTTTAAGCACAAGGTCAATCCTGAGTTATCAAAATGACGTCCTGCTCAGGTGTACAGCTGGGATGTCTAATCCCAGTGTTTTGTGACACAAGTTGGTCAAAGCAGATGACTACCCCTCCCCGAGGGGGTCGTTTGATTGTTGGGGTTTTCTCTGTATTATTGTGGGGTCTTTGCCTTGCAATATAAAGTGCCATGCGGTGACTGCTCTTGCGATTTAATAATAAAATTTAACTATAGATAAATAAATAAATCAGTGGCCACTGTTCTTTTGAGACCTCATTTGACTAAACTGAGCACACGAAATGTCGTTTTCTTAGAAAAATCCCCCCTTTGGGCAAGAATATTGGCAGTAAGAGGAAGAAAACACATAAAGGTCCATTACCAGAGAAAGAGATGGGTATGCTACTTATTTACACTGCTGCGTTTTACTGCTGATTGTATACAATAAATATAAATGCATTGCCAAAATAGCAGAGCCTTTGCTTTGCTTTACCACACCACAATTTCACTTTAACTTTAACACAACACAGATTGCCCCTTGGGGGGGCTCCACAGACAGCATATAATCATCTTTTTGACATTTTCCTCCTGCACTGTTTTCATCACACACTCACCCCTGACACCTCCTGCGTCCTGGATCTTCCTCATCGTGCTCTCCACCTCCGTCTCATTCACGCCCATAGGTCCGATGAGTCTAACGGGAAGCCCCTTGCTCCTGAGAGCAGAAGCAACCCTCACAGCCGTGTCTATCCAGATGTCCTCATTGGATGACACCACCAGGACGCTGGCCCACCTGAAGTGTTTCAACACTACGAACAACACATCGGTGGGAATCGGCACTGTCTTGGTAAAAGTTGGGTATGCCGTGGCGCTCTCCAGCTCGTAGGCGACACAGCCGTATGAGAAGAGAGCCTTGTCCCAGTTCCTGGCGAGCAGAGAAGCTGCGACACAGTATCCGGGGTTGGTGGGGCCAACGAGTCCGTCTGCCATGCCCTCGTAGTAAATATACGCCGTGAGCGCTTTGGAGGTTTCGCACGGCTCCTGGAGGATGATGAAGTCCATTTTCAGGCCCAGATCCAGAGCGGCGTCCCCGTTTATCCTGCTCACGGCGAGCCTGGCCGCCGCAGCAGGCAGGGCCTTGTAAAAAACAGGGTCGCAGTTCCAGGGCCCCAGGACCCCCACTTTGAATATCAAACAGCGGACGCAGCAAGGGAACGTCAGCACCCCCAGCAGGACCCATAACAGAAAGTTATAAAAGGGCAGAGCCGGTAAGGCGTGTCTGTTTTTAATTATGGGCACACACGGATGGCTGGACTCCCACAGTGGCCCTCTGAAATTTGGAGCAAAATGTTGCATTGTCCTCCCACGATGGCCACGATAGCGAAGCCTCGCGTTCACTATCAGTTACAAGTCAGACCACTGACACCTGCAAACCGGGGTACAGACACAAGGATCCATTTTGCCCAGTATTATTTGAACTTTCACAGATGTTTTAAGCACAACTGAAGCACTCACCACATGTCTGTAACGACATCAGGACAGCTCCACAGATACCCAC
>VURO01036455.1:5237-34937 GCA_015108175.1 Pelvicachromis taeniatus
GGGGCACTATAAACATAAGTGTTAAAATTGTATCCATATTTAAAATTGCTTTGGAGTCTGTATTAATGTATTTGAGGTGGGAATGGCATCAATCTGTGAACAAAGCTAAGCTACTTGTTTCATGTTTAGCCTTCATGATAAACTTCAGCTTCTTAATTAAACCAAAAACATGGTGGAGGATGAAATAAGTTAAAGATTAAGTTAAGGATAGTTTAGGTTAAGATGGACATCTTCAACATGCTAATCACTCTTTAAAAAATGTTCCTATGAATTCTAATGCAATACAACAGCTCTGTCATGAATTATACGCTTTTGAGTCGTCTTCATTTTCCTGATGTTATGACAAAACTGATAATTCAACTTTAGTATTAAAGTATAGTGAGACCTGGAGGGGCGTGGATGGATCACATCCACTTTTCAGGGTCGCGGGGGGCGCTGGAGCCTATCCCAGATGTCTTGGGGCGAGAGGCGTGGTACACCCTGGACAGGTCCCCAGTCTGTCACAGGGCTAACACACATTCACACCTATGGGCAATTTAGTGTTGCCAATTCACCTATCCCCTATTCACCTAATGTCTTTGGACTGTGGGAGGAAGCCGGAGGACCCGGAGAGAACCCATGCAAACAACATGCAAACTCCACACAGAAAGACCCCGGCCTGATGGTGGAATTGAACTCAGGACCGTCTGGAAGAGACTTAGGGACTTCTAGTTGCTTGGATGGTGTTAGCTCATATTGCAGCTTGGCTTAAATTAGGTGCCTGTATATGAGGCAAAAAAAAAAAAAGTTTCCGATCTATGGGCTTTTTTTTTCTTCTTTTTTTAACAAATCCATCAGGATGGTTGCTTTGACTGCTAACATTGACATCTGCTCTGCTTTCCCTCAGCTAACCGGAGTCAGTGAACTGGACCTCTCAGTTATGTTTGTAGTGTTTGTGGATTTAAGGAGCGTTGTCAGTGTAATTTCTGACAAACACGGTCTGCTGTGTGGTACTGCAGAAGCAGTCTAAGAAGCTCATGCTTCAGGTACAAAGCATTATTACATAGCATTAATCAGCAAATACCTGTGTCTGCACATCGTTTAGCTAATAATGGACGATTTCTTTATTTCTGCTCCATAATCATGCTATTACATTGACTCCATGCTCTTAAAGGCTAACATGGTAGCAGCCAAAATGCTAATGTTGAAGCTTCAAAATGAAGAGTTCAAAAACAGTGGGTTTATACAGGCTATGATTAAAACATTAACCTTTATTACTGAGAAATGCCAATCTAAGAGGGGCATTTCTATGTCGCAGGTAATTAGGAGCACTTACATGTAGTGTCCTGCAATCAATATGACCCCAGTAAACATACAGCAGACAAACATAAGCAATAGATGCTTGGAAAAAGTAGTGTTTATGGCGAAGCTGTTATACTGGATCAGTAAACTGGATTATAAGTGGCCAGTGAGTGTGCATTGCCTTTTTACTACCTTCACTCTGTGCTGTTGTCTTATCGTTTCCAGCATCTCCTCTCCTGTCCTCTCCACCCATTACCAGATGTGACCTATCACATGTCCCATCTGGCTAATGCACCTCATATCTCCAACAGTGCCATCTCCCCAACAAAGTCCAGGCTTTCTCTCTCTCGGGCTGCACACATGCATGCAGTGACAACATTTGGTACTGATTACCTCTTCGCTATCTGCTGTATCTTGGCTCTCTTACAGTCAGCTTCTTTCGGGCTATACACAACATCTGCCTCTGTCACCACACGTCTGTTCGCCACTATGATGCTGTACATCATCATCGTTGCACTTTAGAAAACAAAACTGATGCTGTGATCACAGACGCGAAGATTAGCGGATGGCAGCGTAGGTCACACAGTGTAGTGCGGTTGGTTTCTATATTTATGAGGTTTTCTACCTAGATGGTGTTTTTGCTGTGAAGCTGACTGCATTATTTATTTATATGCTAAACTCAACCCCAGATTAGGACTGACCTACTTATCTTTTCGGATAGCAAAGCTTGCTGTTTTCCCCACACTATCTTTCATCAGGCAGGCAAATTTCAGCATCTCTTCCTTCCACCCCTCTGTCTCCTTTCTTGACTGCCTTCTCATCCCTCTGTTTTGCCTCTTCTTGTCCTCTCCTTGATATGCAGCCTGTCACAGTCACTTCTGTTGCTATGACGAGTCTGTTGGTGCGAAAATGGAGCATTGTGTTTTCCGGACCACCACAAAAGCTAGAAAGATGAAGGTTGGGAAAATGGTGGTGGTGGTGATGATGATGACGAGCAGGAGGAGAAACACAAAAGCAAAATGGGGCGAGGTGAGTCTGAGACAGCAGGAGGTGAAAGAAACAACAGGAGGAGGAAATTTTTTTTTAAAAAGAAACAAGGTGGGGATGAGGTGCAAATGTGAGGAAGAAGTGTGAAGTACATTTGTGATTGTAAAGGTTAAAAAGAAAGAAATCAGAGTGAGGAATTGGAATAACTGCCGTCTCCTCACTGACAAGGTGCTAATGAGCAAAGCATCAAACCTCACTGACTGAAGATGTGGCAGCGACTGTGCAAATGACACTAATGCTGATAAACTTTCCCTGTGTCAACTAAACAATACTTTATGTGACAAACCCAAAGCAAACCCAATGTGAGAAGAAAAAACAAATAAATCTTTGAATGACCGCTTGAGACTTGCTCGAAAAGTGAGTTAGACCCAACAGCTTTATGCTACAGACATACTCAGGGAAAACAGTGGTTGGAGACTACAACACAACCAAAATTAATGTGACCCAAGTACAGTCCAGTGCCCTTAATGGCTACTACAGGAAACAGTTGAAATCAGTTGCCATCTTCAAAGTTACTTTGGTGCATTAAAATCATTTTAATGCAACCTGTTTCTAATAATACAATGAACTGATTGAGGATGATACATTTGTGGTTGTCCACAAACACAATAATTCACAATGAACAGAAATCCTTGTTTTCATATAGGAATATAACCTGAATACAACCAGTCAAGTCAAGTCTGAGTCCCCTGTTATAATGACACATGTCACTCATACGTAATACAGATACATAACCTATGTATTACTGATTTTAACATTTTGGCAATCTCCCTGCATTCGTAAACTACACAGTAATTATTTGCAAACTTTTGACAGTCTGAGATTGATTGCAGTCAGTCCAAGTCGGACCCCAATTGCTTGGAGGTTGCCAGGACTGAAAATAGTTGGTGACCAGCTGGTAAATCGTGCAGTTTCTTGCAAAAAGGGAAAATCTTCAATACAGTTGCAGAGCAACTACTGATATTTGCTAGTCACAAGGATGTTGGTATCCTATTTTTATTCTAGTGTGACTGAACCATTGGTAAAATGTTATGTGTTTTTAACGAAATTATCTGCCAAGTAATGTGACCTGTTGTGTGGGTGACTGTACTCCAAGTCTACCATGAAATCTGCGGTTCAGTTCTGGTGAATTAAATACTAGAATGTGATTTGTATGTTACTTCAGTAACATCAGTCATAGAGCCCGTTGAAGCACTTTACTAACCAGGCTTGCTAGCTGATAACTTAGCAGTCTAATCTCTCTCAATTATACCCACTTCTGGCTCACCCAGTGTACATGCTGTGTAAGCATGTAATCAAGGAAGAAGGAAATGGTGAAAGTGGTCACGCATACTGTCCCGTTTTGTTGGTGGTGATTCATCAGTTTCAACAGGGTTCATCTCAAAAACACCCTCACAATCGCGCTTTCAGGTTGTCATGGTAATTCTGTTGTCTTATATACACTACATGTCATTTGCAGTAAAAACAAGCAGAGTGAAAGAAATCCTGATATAATTCGCTAAGTCACCTTCTGATATGAGATGTCATGTTATCTAGCAACTACCAACAGGCTAAAATGTCCCATCTTATAAAAGCATTGTTTCATTTTAATTTCACGACAGTAACATCTCATTCATATCCTCAGAAGATCACGCTGCCTACCAGGTGAAGCACCCTACAAACCAAACTTGCCAGCTTTAGCAAATATCTTAGCAGTCCATAGTCTCTCGCAAATATAACCTCTTCTGCCCCACCCACACCAAAAAATAAATAGAAGAAAGTAGGCAATGTTATATATTTTATATACAGTCTTTAAGTTCACTGACACAGTGAACACAGAGCATATACAGTGCATACTCCAGAAGCATTGTATTCCAGGGAAAAGAGGAAGAATAGGATAAAAGCAATCATTCCAGCATCCATCTGAGAAAAAACCCTACAATCGTAGTGGGGTTCTTTCTCACAGTCTTATTTTTCACACGCGTTAATCAGCAGTGCGAGTGTAAATAACCATAGTCAGGGAAAGACAGCAGCTGGAGCGGTAAATACTTATTTAAAAATGTGAAGTGTACCTGACGTCACCAAACTGCTGCACTGCAGTTTAAATGTAAGACTTGTAGAAGTCAAATGTTCTAAAATCTTGCTTGTGCCTGCCCGGTTAGTCAGTCCGAACCTTGATGCTGCAGTTCTGTGTCAGAAACAAAATGGTTTCTCTGTTAGAAATGACAATGCAGTTTCTCTCTTACAGGAATTAAAGAGCTTCCTAGGAAATGATGCTGCATGTGCACCGTCACTCTCC
Organism: Pelvicachromis taeniatus; assembly: GCA_015108175.1. Classification (NCBI taxonomy): domain Eukaryota; kingdom Metazoa; phylum Chordata; class Actinopteri; order Cichliformes; family Cichlidae; genus Pelvicachromis; species Pelvicachromis taeniatus. The sequence continues at coordinate 9,844 of VURO01036455.1, forward strand.
TGCTGTCTGCATGCTCTTCTGTCCCTTGTTTCTGCCTTCAGGTGTGTGTGTTTGTTCTGCGTGTGTGTGTGCGTGTAGAGTCTGGAGTTGTTAGGATATCTGAGACATTTCTGTCAGGTGCCATTGTTGAAGAACAAAAAGAAGCTTCCTTTGTGGCCTTTTAAGATGACCACACATGTAAAATGCACACCGTCGCATTCACACAAGCCCATGCAGCCCATCCAGACACAGAGCACACACACCAATTGTTATAAATTGGAGTCGAACAGCAAGGTCACGTTTTTTGCGGGTGCTGTGACACCCTCCCCAGAAGATGATAAAATGAAGAGAAAGAGAGGCAAAGCGATAAAAGGAGAAGAGGGGAGATCTTTCTTCATAAATGATTATTTCTCCTTGACCCCAATTAGAAGAGCATGATCATATGATTATTATTTTTTCTGTGGAAAAAGAAAAGATCCATTCTGCTCCGAGCGTGGCTGAGGAGAGGACGGGGGAAAAAATATTTCACACCGGTGCAATAACAGCGAGATTCTTCAAGTGTCCTTCTGCATGACACTTGTGTGTGATGAATGTTAGTCTTTTTCTGACAGCAAATCTCGACTGAATGGTTAATGTAAAACTGTAAATATAAGGGCCCAAATGGGGTTACAGACACTACCAGTGTCATTGATGTATATATAAAAAAGATTCCCTCTTAAAGATAATCTTAACAGAGATTCAACTCACGTAATAAATAAAGAATTAATTATATAATATGCTACAGTTTCCAGATGATGACTTTAAGTTTGACTGCCAGTGTATAGGCATGCAAAAGATCACCATACACCTTTTTTTCCACTCACTATGTGTTCATACACCACTCTACATTCAATTAGTAGTTATTATTAATCTCTGGCTGTCTCCCACACCGTGTCTTTTGTCCTGTTTTCCTCTCCTCACACTCAACCGGTAACAAAAGATGATTGTCGCTCCCCGAGCCTGGATTTGCTGGAGGTTTCTTCCTGTTAAAAGGGAGGTTTTCCTTCCTACTGTCGCCAAGTGCTCATTCACAGGGGGTCATCTGATTTTTGCAAGGTTTTATTGTATTATTATAGGGTCTTTTACATACAATATAAAGCACCTTGAGACAGCTGTTGCTGTGATTTGGTGGAATATAAATAAAATAAAATTGAACTTCATAAAATGCTAGAAAAATGTCTGGCAAAACAAAACAAAATACAGGGTCAGATTTTTCTCCTTTAACAGCAAAACTATCAATTTGTCCAGAGAAAGATGTTGGAAGGAAGGCAACAGAGTCATAAAGATGGCAGAGGGACTGGTTCATGTAGTGCTTTTCTACTTTATTTGAGCACTTTATATCTCATTCATTCATTCATTCATACAAGCACCTTTTTCTCTACACGCTTTCTGTGTAAGATTCACACACTTTCACACACTGATGAATGCATTGGGAGCAACTTTGGGGTTCAATATTTTGCCGAAAGATACTTTGGCACGGAGATAGGACCCACCAACCTTCCAATTAGTGGATGGTCGGCTTCACCTCCTGAGTCACAGCCATACCAAAGGGCACACAAACATGCCTGTTAGATTTGGTCATCTTTTTATATCACTGATATAAGTATTTGACATGAAGCCACCGGCTGACACAGACACCAGAAAATCCGGGTCACCAAACTACAACAACAAGAAAAAAAGCTTTATTACTCAGCAACAATGAGTCTTTACAACAAGTTTAATACAACTGTTGCCAGTGTTTCTAGATACCATCATGTTCTTCTCAGGTAAATGTGACTTTGTGGAAGAAGAGAAATCTTACTACAAAACACCACATATCTGTCTATTTGTTCATTTGGTCACCCATGGACAAATTTGTTGCTCAACTCCTCAAGTTTCTTCAGGAAGAGGTGTGTCTGATATTATGTGTGTTTTCAGATTTTGCTTTGTAGTTTTAAGATTTATTTTATTTATTTCTTTGCTGTGGCAGAAAGGTGTTAGAAGATACAAATGCAAACTAAAAGCTACATTTTATATTTTTATTTGCTCCATCTGCTCTGTCTGCAAATAAACAGAGTAAGAGGAAACTGTTTTGATCCAAATATAACAGGTGTGCACTGTCCACTGGCCAACCGTACTACAAAATATCTATTTGATCGAGTACCTTAAAATGTGGTCTAGATGTTTGTATTCCCTGGAGGATGAGTCTGAATGATTTTACTTTCTCCCTGAATTTTCCTCTTGGCTCTGCTGGAAAGAACTTTTCCAGTATACCTTGTAAAAATATCTCAAAGCCTCAGCTGTGTTTTGTGCTAGAACAATGTTAGCATGCTAAATGTTTAGCTGACGTAGTGGTCTGCACAACTGTTTTCACTGCGAGCATGCTAGAATACTTCACCTAGTATTTAGCTCTGAAATGACGCCTTGCCTAATTAAAGCCTCTCAGTGCTCCTAGCATGGCCATGCTCTTGCAGGTTTTATGACCAGTGTTGACGTGGGATTGTAAATGAAAACTAAATTGCTGCACTAAAACACCTCCACAGTTGTGATGAGAAAATTCAGTTGAGATTGCACATCTCAACTGAATTATAATTTTTTTTGGCTTGTAAAAAAAATATCAACATGACAATTACACATATTTTCTGAATTTACACCACAGATTTAAGAACTCCAAATGAATATCCTTTTAATATGATCCTGGTCACTGTGTTTCTTCCTCGATCTGAATCTGTGCCTGCATATGTATGTGTGTGTGTGTGTGTGTTGTGATGTGATGGTTAAATGGGTGCCCACAACTTGGCAGAGCTCTGTTTAGACCTCGCTATGCATCTCAATGACTGCAGGGACACTGCAGAATGAGTCAAGCACCGTCAACACTGGAGAGAGCATTCAGTCTCTTCACCGGCTCTGGGTTTGAGTTTCTCAAGGCTAAGGCGTGTATGTGTGCTGAAATGTGTGTGTGTGTGTGTGTGTGTGTGTGTGTGTGTGTGTGTGTGTGTGTGTGTGTGTGTGTGTGTGTGTGTGTGTGTGTGTGTGTGTGTGTGTGTGTGTGTATGGGTGGAGGTGTAACAGAAAGAAATATTTTGCAAACCATCTTTCTGAATCATCTCACATGAAAGATGACCTTTTTAATCTGCAAGCGTTAGAAGCTTCTGCTGCTCTGCAAACAACGTCACCGTGTTACTGTGACCTCTGTTAGTCTGTGCCGCTGTTGTTTTGGTAACCTGCGTGCCTGGTGTCATTAAGAGTAAATTGCCTGTCTACAAAAAAAACAATTGCCTGGCGACTCATATGGATTATTATAGATGGAGGTGTAACAATAGGCTATAAATACCTCTTTGTACTACTCAAAAGCATTTATGACTTTAAACCATTCAGTCATGTGATGAATTCAAGCAGCTAGTACCAGTGTTTGAACCACTAAAGGTTTCAATACAGTATTTCTTTTTTAAATTTAAAACTTCACTTTGTTAATTTGTGCAAAATTACCGCCCTTATCAGCGTGGCTTGTGGAAACAGATTTACAGGTTTGTTCAGAGGTTTGAATACATTCTTCATGGACATGAATGTCTTGGTAATTTGGGTGTTTAAATTATTTCTTCAACCTGGCTTTAAAACAAATTCCACAAATTGTGAATAAGGTTGAGATCGGGGCTTTGGGGAATGGCTTTCCCAAAGCCCCAATCTCAGAAGTAATTCCAGAAGTTTAAGGCTTTATTCATTCAGAAAAAAAGTTCTGATGTGTGTTTGGGATTATTACCCTTTTGGAATACCTAATCGTGTCCAACCTTCAACAATCTAGCTGTTAATTTGAGAAGACCTTGAAGAAGACGGTAGTCCTCCTTATTCATTATTTCATCCACTTTGTGCAATATGCAAGTATCACAAGTTGCCCCAGAGCATGATGCTACCATCACCATGCTTGACAGCTATTACATTGTTCCTACTGTAGGTTTAAAAGCCTCTCAGTTACTCATGAAAGCATTCCTTCAAGATCAGTTTAAAGCAATCATTAAAACCCCAAAGCTACCACAAAGAGTGGATGTAAACTTCTGACCACACCTGTACCCGAATAAAAACATTTTTTAAATTTTATTAGTTCAAAGGAAGTAACATATAGTTAATATGGCATGAGCATGCTACAGGCAACTTTCTGATGTGCAAAGTTCCTGATGGTAAGGCTTAAAGTCTTACTGCAGTTTGGAAACATAAAATATCTCATCTGGATTGCAGCTTTTTGTACCAAAATATATTGTGGCACAAGTAACACCCTTTCCCCGAGGTTTCTCTCGCTCTGTTGCAGTCCGACGTTAAGCTCCATTAGGCATTGCTCCAGCACTGACCACAGAGGCAGATTTTCTTCACTGAGGCACATTGCATTAAAATCCTGTGAAATGTTCAGCATCGAACTGAAACATACATCATCATTAGCGTGGTTCTATGTCCATCCATTATCGTACACCAGTGTTATACAGGTCATAGTATAAAAAGTGGTGTTGCAATAACCAGTAAGGTGGCCATTCATTCCAGTGAAACTTTGCCATCTGGTGCAACCTCATGGTTTATTTGCACGATCCTGCACCTGTATTTCAGATAAACTTTGACTCAAGATGTTTTTATTCTTATTTGAAGCTAGAGAAAGTTTTTGAAGTTCATAGTTAAAAATCATTATAAAGAGTTATAATGGATCTTGTTTGCAGCTCAGCATGACCTGTCAACTTTCTACAAACAACAAGGAAAAAAAGTATTTTTGCAAGACTGCTGAAGGCTCCTTCAAGTTGCAGCGCCTCAACTGACAAACTGTGACTGTAGAGTCCCAACAAAGGTTAAGAAAAGTGAAGCGCTTCACCTCTCTGTGTCAGAAAATAGTTTAAAGTACTGCTGACAACCTCTCAGTGGCTTCTATTTTCCTTCCCCAGAAGAACTTTCAGCTCATCGGGTGTCAGATGACTATCCCGAGTGCAAATGAAACAGAAATTCTGAGTTTAGTTGCTGCCGTTGAAGATCTTCATTATGTAAAGCACTTCAAATGGTCTTTGTGGTTTTAGAAATGTGCTTCATAAGTAAACTTGCCGTGCCTGTTGGTAAAGCTAGCAATTTTAAATGCTGCTGGCTTGGCTAGTCTGACCACTTGTCTTTACCCTGCTTCTTGCTCTCATCAAGCCAATTCATAGCCTGGGAAAACACACAGCCGTGACTCATTGTTGCAAAAAGGTATAATATAGACAAACGTACAATTTAATCTAGCAAACAAAACCGTGAACTTAAACCACGGCACGCTGCTCTTTTTTTTCTGAGAAAAGTGAGCAAAACACTTATACAAACACAATATAAGCAGTAAGCTTGACTCACTTGAATTCACAATAGAGGTGAAGACAAGCTGACTACTGCCTGGTTGTCATCGACGTGGCCGTGGTTGACTTGGCAACCAAATCTCTGTGGGATTGTTGGAGAGAAACGTACCGTTGGTTATTAAGATCTTTTTAACAGTTGAATCTATTTGTCTGCATGTCAGCACTGATTATGTTTCTGTGTGTTTACGTGGGTGTCTGTGTGTTTCTCACAGAAAAAATATTGTTTCCGAACGGCAAAATTGGTGCATAGGAATGTAAATAAAAACTGCATTTAGACCAGAAAAGCATAATTCAGTGAAGAAGTTTTTCTTCTGAGTTTTTCCTGTGGAAAAGCGTCTTTTTCTGCATATTGTCGTCATCATTCAGTGGGTGCAAAACTCTGCTTGTTGTTTTACTGAAAGCTTGAAGGACACTGCAACATGACAGCAGTGCAGCTGTCCATATTAGTTCCTGTGCCTCCTCCTCCGCCACCTCCACCTCTCCTCCTCCTTCTTTTCCTTGCCTGGCTGCTTATCATACGCGTTTCTCTCTTCCCATCCTCCTCAACACTGTCATCCTCCTCCTCCTCTTCTCACTTTTTTTCTCCCTCTCTCTTGACTCATCATCCTTGTCCTCCCTTCCTCTAACGTCTTTCTCCGTTTATTTGAGATACAGGACCCCAGGGACTACAGGCTGCAGTAAAAGAAGTCTGATGGATTCAATATGTCCTGATGAAAGTCCTTGACCAAAATCTTAACAATATAGAGGAAACCGGGCGTGAACCTGAAGTCTACCGGAGCATATGGGCTCGTTTCTGTCAGTGTTGAAGGGACGAGCTTCTCTACGATTCACACCACCTCCAAAGCACCATCAAACTCAGTTCAGAAAAATAAAATAATTCTAAGCTTGCAACGGGGTTAGGTACTGTATCTGTATGTACATGTGGGGGTGGTATGGGTGGACCTCTGTGATGTCAGGAAGTGAGCGTCCATGAGGAGATTGTGTCAGTGAGGTTGTAAATGTTTGATGGGGTTTGATCTAACCATCTGTCCACTACTGCTGGCAAAGAGAAAGAGCGCTACAGAGAGACCGGGTTAAAATAAGCATACAGCGAATAGAGAATAGAATAACATGGACTTAAATAACATTAGCATGCTAAGCAAGATTACTAAGATGGACCACTCATCTTTTCAAGCATAATTCCTGTACATTTGATCTAAATTTCATTGGATGGGCATCACGGTTAGGGGTGTTTGATTGCAGGCCTGTAATGTTTGAACAGTATAAATTAATCTACTGTATATACAGTTCGATGAATATGTCAGAAACAAAAATGTGTCATTTGTTTTGCTGTAAACCACCACAAAGGATTGTAAATCAAACAGTCATTTTCAGCTTTAATTCAAGGTACTTTTTAGAGGCTCACAATTAAATAGGACCCATGAACATCATCAAATGCTGCATTTCTTTCCGTGAGATGCTCTGCTAGCCACCTTCAGTTGCTGCTTGTTTGTGGGCCTCTGTACCTTCAGGTTTTGTCTCCAGTAACTGGAAAGCATGTTTTGATGATATGAGATCGAGGGACTGACTTTGGTTTTGAAGAATTTCCCATTTCTTTGCCTTGAGAAAGTCTCGGGCTGCTTATTTCAGTATATTTTGGACCTTTACACCGTGAAGCGCTGTCCAATCAGTTTTGCATGCGACTAAATTTGCGCAGAGAGTATAGCTCTGAAAATGTCAGAATTTCTCCTGTTACTTCTATCGCATAGTCACGTCATCAATAAGCATTTTGTAACATTAGGTTAATTGGTGATTTTAAATTGCCTACAGGTGTGAATGTGAGTGTAACTGGCTGTCTGTCTCTCTGTTTTAGCCCAGCAACAAGGTGGCAACCTGTCCAGAGTGTGTCCTAATGTCCTATGGTAGCTGGGATTGGCTCCAGCGCACCCGCGACCCTGAATTGAATAAGATGAGGAAAATGGATGGATGGATTGCTGAGATGGTCGCCACAACAAAGAGAGCATTTGTGTGCTCTCTTCCTCAATCCAAATATCAACTGGAATGGCTGACATTTCTCTGCAATACAAGGTTGACCTGGGGATTATTTTCTTGTGGGCATTTCCTGTCTCATTTAAGTTTGCAACACCTTACAGGATCAGCGTTCAGGTGGATGCCAGACTCTTTGCAAAATGTTACTGGAATTTCCTTTGTGCTTCAACCTCTATATCAGGGTCCACTACCTGAAAAAAAAAAAAGGAATCAGATAAATAAAATTAACTTCACAGCATACACACTAAAATACACAACATTTCTATTACAAACGGATGACCATGCACTTGTAAATTAGCAATAAGACATTTCCCATCATTCTGGGAAATTCTGTAAAAGCTGGTCATCTGAGAAACAGGTTTTTACAGTTTTCAGTAATTAACATGCATACCTGGACATAACACAGTGATGTCTGACATCTAATACTTGGCAGGAATATGTTATAATTTGTGTTTGTTCATTTGTACATGACTCTTATTTTGCATCTTTGACCATTTAATGAATAAATGACATGAATAAAAGAGAAAACTGAAACCTACCGGTGGTGTTTGAGTGTATTTACTTTTATTGTTCACTGTGTGTAAAGCCCTTAATTGTTTTTGAATGGGACTGTGCAAATAGATTTTATTGCTGTAAAGATGAAAAAAGTGACTTTGACATTTACTCTCCATTTAGTGGTTTGATGTGCTTTAAAATGCCCTTCAGAGGGCAGAATTAAACCTGATTAATGAATCCGCTGGTTCGCTGTGAAATTTTTGTGTGAGGGAAGCACGTGATGATTAATGTATGTTTACACAGAGCGCATGCTGCATGTTAATGAGCGTGGTTGTTGAATGCATGATACATATATGCATCAGTGCACACAAAATGCTTTGTGTGCATGCATGCAGAGACAATCCGTTGCACCCCACCCAGCAGTCACGTTGCTGTGTGCCTCCATGACCCCGTAGGCTGGTGAGTAGTGTGATCATGTGTGTTTTAACTATCAGTGGGTTAGAGTGTGTCAATAAACACAACAGATCGTGGGGGGTAAGCTGAAGGGTTTGGGGCGCTTTACTAAAGGTCCCTGTCTTGTACTTTTGCTCACTCTAAAGGTCATCAAGACTTTCTCATTGATAATAATGCTAACACAGCTCATAAAGCAATCATCAACCAGCCGTATCAAAAGCAGTTAATTAGATCCTGTAAACTCCTGTGACCTTGTGTGGATCTGTGACCTTCATTTTACAGTAGCCTTCCCTCAGATCATTTAGAGAACTACTCAGTCTTGAGATATTTTCTGAGATCAGCATTTTCACACCACATTTTTAAAAAAAAATCTTATGGCATATCATGTTATATAACTTTGCCCTTGTATCGTCCAGCTAGCTAAATACATACAGGCTTGACCCTTATAATGGATTAAACCAGAAAGCTATTACCTTCTTTTATTTCAGCTAGGGCTCCTGGTGGTGAGGAGTTCAAAATGTTCTTGTACCAAGTTTGAGAGAAACGAGAAAAGTGAACGAGAATGAGGCTTCAGCACGTTATGACTTAGGGAGTTAACCTCAGTTAGTTTTTGGCTGGCAGAGCTACAAGGTCTAAGGGGACTGCAGCAGGGACATAAACATCTGGAGGAGTAATTAAGACAGAACAATCTGGCTGTCAGAATATAAATCTTCGACGAGGAGGAATCACTTATTCCTTCCAAAGCCTGCAACTCCCACTGATTCTCGATATTAGAAAAGCATACCAAATGAACCTGATAATACCCATCACACAGAATTTTCTCAGCAGGGTTGCAACAACCACAACATGTATTTGTGGATTTACACAATCAGCGCTTTAAACAGGGGATTGTAGAAATTGGGGCCATATCAAAAGCTTCCACTGATATACAGATAAATTCTATCATGAAACAGAGGGACAACTTTATTTAATAAAATAAAAAATACCCAAACCACGTCAATAAGAAAGGAAGAAGCTATTTTATGTCTGCCTAGACTTTGACTTATTTATCAGTTAGCCAATGTGGAATTTAAAAATATGTCATAAAAATAGTTTACTGGCAAACTGGTCCTGACTCTGTTATGCTGTCAGCAATGTCCACAACATATGTGGCCGAGCGTGCTTCATCAAAAATGTGGTGAGAAGCAAAGTCTTTGTGTCACGTTGGTAAATGTAAATAACCTGATGTGCACGTCCTCCAGCCTGCAAGTAATCTTGGCTAACACTAATGCTTTGGTGGTTGTTGTTTTTCAGGGGCAAATATATTTATGCTTTAGGCTTTCACACTTCTTTACACATTTCCTGATGTCCATTTTAATAGTTACAGCAATATTACAGGAATTTGCTGACATGCTAAGGTTGAAGGCATGGTTCTTCTTATTAAGAACAATGCCTTCTTAAAGTAGCTGGGAAGACGACTCAACAGTAATGACCTGACCAATCACAATAATTGCAGGTTGTGCAGATGTGACACGTAGTCACATTTAAAGCTATGCTGTAAGGGTTTGCAGTTATGACGTAGCACAAATCCCCAGTAAGATTGCATTAGGAAGGAGATCTAGTGTAAAAATACTTTTTGAAAAGAGGAAAAGGCAATAAGTAGCTTTTTCTTCTTCATCTTCTTCAGAGAAAATAACAATCGCTAGCACAATATAAGGAATAAAAAGAAATGGACTCAAAGATGTCAGCAAATAGCTGGAGGGAGATTGCCAAAACTATTTGTAAGGATGTGAAGGAATGGGCAAAGATAAGACAATGAATCTGAAAAAAATCCCCGAAAAGGAGGGTCCTCAGTCTTTTCTATCATGGCTGCTACCGCATATAAAACTCTGGGAGATCACCACAAGGTAATATCTTCATAATACACCATGTAAAAGCGTGAATGCTGATAATAATATCAGCCACTTGCGTAGGCTACATTATATTATTTATATGGATTGACCGTAGAAGTCAAATGAAACCCTAAGACTTCGGACGAGTTTCCATTTGTGACATATGGTGTAAATTTAAGGCAGAAATACACTTTAAATCCCACTAAACATGAAGCAAAGTATAAATAAAATGTGAGTGCATGATGCGTCTATGTATTAATTTTACACATGTAATTTCATACATCACGCCATGAGGCAAAATATAAAGAGGGCTATATAACTGAAAATTGAAATTGAGATGAACCATGTATGCTGACCTAACCCTGACCTTAAATGTACCCTTTTGACTTTTGTTGACAGACAGCATCTCATCATCCTTTGAGATTTTCCTCTCCGGATGAATTCCCCATTTTTACGTGTAGCTCCCTAAGCTGTGCAGCAAGAAAAGCCTCTGTCGTTTTGCATTTGGCACGCTACATTTTGGTGAAATACAGTAATTTGCATTGGAATTTGGACATTGCATATTCACATGGAATTATGGTCACAGCTATTTTTCTGTTTTTGTGAAATAAAAGACAGAAAATATAATTAAACAAAAAGGTTTTCTTCAATCAAAGCATTAAATAATGTATAAAGTCTCAAAACACCTAATTAATGTCTACAAGTGATAAACTTTGATAGTTCAAAGCAATGCAAAGTGAAATGGCTGGCACTTTGCATGCTTGTGGCGTAAGGTTCAGCCTTTAGGAGCATGTGCCAGAAATTCCTTAATTCTCAGTTCGCAGTTGAGTAAACTAAGATTTGCGGGGATTACAGAGTTGCTGGAGGGAGTAACATGTAGTCCTGTCTGGAAACCTTCAGCTGGTAGGTTTCACATTATTCGAACATGCTTTTCGCTACATCTGCCGTCTGACACACATCACAGTGCATCACAGTGTCCTCGGAGGTACAGCTGTGTCGACTGATAAGAGACTCTTGAAGCTCCACCTCCGAGTGATCTGAAAGTACTATGAGCCAAATTATCACTTCTTGGGCATCCTCCTCCCAACTGGAAGCTCACACTTGCTCACAGCAGCTTTTCCATCACATTCAAGGACATTGTATTGACATGTATTTAAAGTAACCTTACCCAACTAGAAACACTAGGGTAACGGTAACATTAAACTGAATTTTTGTCTGCAAAAGAACATTATTGATCTGTGACTTGCCCTTAGTTTCAAGTGTGACTGTTTGACTATACATACAGGTTCAAACATATACATACACTCGCTTAAATCTTTTAATAAGTGGTACTGAAGGTTACTTGATATCTTTTAACTTAACATGGCCTGTTAACTTTTCATTAGTGATCATGAGTGACAACAACTGGTTGTTTCTCTTTGCCAGAATGAAAAGGAATTGTTTGACAGCACTCATTGGACTGACCAACACTCAGGTCAATGAGAAACTCCAAGGAACTCAGTGAAGAACTAAGGAGAGTTGTAGATTTTCTCAAGTTGGGAAGGTCTCTGAGTCATAAATAAACAACTTCAGATTCCAAGATCAACAGCTCAGAGTTATTGAGATCCGTCGCCATTTTGCTAGGGTCTGGAAGAAAACACAAACTGTCGCCCTCAGATGAGAGGAAATTTAACAGGATATTCAGGAGCAACTCAAGAACCACGAAGCCTGTTACAAACTGGAAACTGCTGGAACACCAGTGTCATTGTCAACAGTAAAGGGAGTTTGCACTGTCAAGGACTGAGAGGGCGCCGATCAAGAAAGAAACCATGCATCCATCTTCTTCTGCTTATCTGGGACCAGGATAAGTGGGGTAGCAGCCTAAGCAGAGAAGCCCAGACCTCCCCAGCCTCCTCCAGTTTGTCCAGGGAAGACCAAGGGTCCCCCAAGCCAGCCAAGAGATAGGGTCTGCCCCTGAGCCTCCTCCTAGTGCGAACACCTCATCCAGGAGGCGCCTTGTCAGATGCCCGAACCACCTCAACTGGCTACTTTTGATGTGGAGGAATAGTGGCTCTACTCTGAGCCCTTCTCAGATGGCTGAACTCTCTCTAAGGGAGGGGCCAGCCACTCTTTGAAGAAAGCTAATTTCCGCCGCTTATAACTGCGATCTCGTTCATTCGGTCACCACCCAAAGCACATGACCATAGGTGAGGGTAGATATAGATCGACTGGCTTCGCTGCTCGGCTCTCTCTTCACAACGACAGACCGGTACGGCGTTCTCGTATATAGCGCTTTTCTACTCTCCTGGAGTACTCAAAGCACTCTATACAACAACCTCAGTCACCCAATCACAATCATTCATACAAGCACTTTATTCTATACTTAGTGCTCTATCTAACATTCAAACGCATTCACACTCCGATGGATGCATCGGAGAGCAACTTGGGGTTAATATCTTGCCCAAGGATATTTGACAGATCGAACCACTAACCTTCCAATCAGTAGCTGACCTGCTCTACCAACTGAGCTACAGCCACCCCAGGTTACTGCCCCACTTGGGGCGGGTTACTGCCCGACTCAGAGTGGGGACACCACCCTTTTCCAGGTGAGGACCATGGCCTGAGACTTAGAGATAATAATACATTTTATTGTGTTGACTCTCATTCTGGCTCTCTTCACACTTGGCTGCGAACTGCTCCAGTGCGGTTTGCAGCACTGGAACGGTTCACCCTGCAACCAAAATGTACACCTTCAAGCATCACTGAAATTTGCAGCTGCCATTATGGGTGAGGTTTTCAAATGGATGGAATAATGAAGGAGGAAATCTACCTTCAATTTCTTACATTCATTTCATTTCAAATCAACAGCTAGAATGTGGAAACTTAGACACAACTGGATGCTCCAACAGGACAATAATCCCAAACACACCTCAAATCTGGTTTTGGAATGAATAAATCAGGCTAAGATTAAGCTTGTGGAATGGCCTTCCCAAAGCTCCGACCTCAACCCTGTTGAAAATTTGTGGCTTGCACTTAACAGCTGGGTCAAGAAACCATCCAATTTAAACGAACCCTACTAATTCTGTAAAGGTTACCAAATCAAATTAATAAGTTGGGATGTACATATACATTTGAACCTGTAGGCACACTTTTGACACTGTGTGGATTAGAGAAATCCAAAATTCATTCAATTCAAACTTGTGCACTGTGGAAAAATAACAGGTTGACGAAATCATTAATAGCCCCAAATTACCATGACTTTTATGCCAATGATAAGTGTCTGTAAACATCTGACCACACCTGTATACACACATAAACTATGAAAAAGAGAGCACCTCATACCCACAAGTCCAAGAAAAAAAGCACACAACATAAACACACATGCATCTGCGACTTTCAGAGTTTTAAGGAGAACTTTCCATTATTGATGAGGCCACGTGCTTTGTACCTTTATGGAGGCATAGGGCGTCTCAGGCCCGCTTGACTCAGCATTTCTCTGTCCATTGCTCTTTCTTTCAGCCTCTGTCAGCACAGTGAGTGTGTGTTGGTAAATCATCTGTTGAGAAACACACAAAAGGGAAAACTAGAAATACAAACACAGATGACAAAGCACATGCAGACAGACTAAACAAGAGACACAAGTTGGTGAACAACTAACAGGTTAGTGGACCTTTATAATCCCGTTTTTTGTAGGTCAATAGCAATTTTCAGACTCCTGAATGAAAATGAAATGTTACTGGTGGCAAACATCAGGTTTTGCTGTTGACCTTACAGCTGAAGGACTGCACTCATAGTGGAAGCAGAACCACCAATTTGTCCTTCAGCTGTGGCTTCAGCTCAGCTGATATGACAAAATGCTGGCAAGCAGCTGCTTAAGAGAGTCAGCCTCCTGGGCATTATTTATAGTGATGAGGTTTGGGAATTTTAAGAACTGTGATGTCTGCTGCTTGGTAGTTTAAAAAAATAAATAAATAAAAATAATTAATAATTGTGGCAAAATGGCTATAAAGAAACAGCTGGCATTGTCAGTAGGTTTAAATTAAATTAAAAAAATATTAGACTCGAGTTAATTCCTAATCAGCTGTTTACCACCAGTAATTAAAACACCCCACCATCATAAAAGAAGCTTTGAGTTGCATCAGGCTATGTTAAAGTGGCCATAGGTAACTAGTCTCGATCATCATTTTAGCAACCAGGTTACGCTTGCCCTTGCACCTGTCCACTGCCAGCCATTTCATTTTGTACAAATCCAGCCAACTCTTCCAAGTTTGGGTAATTTTTCCATATGACCAGATAGTTTTCCACACCATCTCGCTTTGTTTATGTGCTAAAAGAGAAATAATTTCCTTGTAAGTGAAACCGATTCTGAAGTATGATTTTGCTAAGTTTTCTATATAAGGCATCTTGTAGAGGCTGTGGCAGTATGTCTCGAAACAACAACTCGAATCTCTAATCTTCTCAAAATGATCAATGGTATCGTTTATATTTAAATGTGGCCCTAATACATCACAGATCATCCATCCATCCATCCTCTTCCACTTATCTGGGGCCGGGTCGCGGGGGCAGCAGCCCAAGCCCAGCTTGTCCGGGGGAACACCAAGGCGTTCCCAGGCCAGCCGAGAGATATGGTCTCTCCAGCGTGTCCTGGGTCTGCCGCGGGGCCTCCTCCCGGTGGGACATGCCCGGAACACCTCACCCAGGAGGCGCCCAGGAGGCATCCTTGTCAGATGCCTCAACCACCTCAACTGGCTCCTTTCAATGTGAAGGAGCAGCGGCTCTGAGCCCCTCCCGGATGGCCGAACTTCTCACCCTATCTCTAAGGGAGAGTCCAGCCACCCTTCGGAGGAAGCCCATTTCCGGCGCTTGTATCCGCGATCTCGTTCTTTCGGTCACTACCCACAGCTCGTGACCATGGGTGAGGGTAGGGACGTAGATCGACCGGTAAATTACATCACACCTCATATTGAAGGGAATTAAAAATGGTGGATTGTTTTTTTTTTTCAATTTGAAGCTGGCCACCACTTCCATCCAGTGACTGTTTTTGTGTCTCCTTCCAGCCTGTCACACAGCCAGAATCCTTGGCCATGGAGAAGTGCCCAGAAGGTAAATGAAACCACTCTGGCTTTAGAGGCAGAGGTCCTCAATTGATTTCACACCCACGTCTGCGCACATTCTTTAATTACACACACACACACACACACACACACACACACACACACACACACACACACACACACACACACACACACACACACACACACACACACACACACAGGACCTTTGGCTAATGAATGGATTTGAAATGTTTCTTGTGCTGCTTCATAAGAAAAATACAGAAAAATACGATAACGTGAAAATGAGCAGAATTAGACTCCTTT
Source organism: Pelvicachromis taeniatus (assembly GCA_015108175.1). Taxonomy (NCBI): domain Eukaryota; kingdom Metazoa; phylum Chordata; class Actinopteri; order Cichliformes; family Cichlidae; genus Pelvicachromis; species Pelvicachromis taeniatus. The sequence goes on from VURO01036455.1 coordinate 25,399, forward strand.
TTATGTCGCAAACCGTGAATGAATGAGCAGGTTGCCCAAATTTGACATCACCATGGTAACAACAAATTCACAAATTGCATGCTGCCACGCATACTACAGAAACGGCTCAACATACGGGGATGTACTGTAGTGAAAAATATAAAGGTGCACAAACACAACTGTACTTTGTACATCCTTGACCCACTTTGCCCAAGACACTATGTTCAATCCCTGTTTGAATACAGGCTAAAACCTTTATGAACCTTTATTCACAGTGATGGGTGCTCTTCACATCTGATTACCACCAGGGCAATAACGGATAATCCACCGCTACTAATTTTCTACAGCAGTTATGCTAATTGTTCCTGTTTGCTCTCTGACTTTGGTGCCTCTCCAAATAAAATAATTGTTTTCTCTCCTGAAATTATACAGGAAATAAAAAACTATTCTTTTCATTGCCTGCGTTTGTTTTTTTCTTTACCAATATGGAAAGTTGCATATTTATCACATAATACTTGGGGGTGAAATTGCAGATTTCTCAGTTTTTGCTCTGAAAAATGTTGAAATTTGAGATTTCTTTCAACACACTTAACCACTTATTTGCTCAGTGCAGCGTACAAATGCACACGCATGCACACGCACACTGACCCTCACATCACAGGCCCCCAGCTGCTGCTCTGTTGTAATTTATTATCCCTTCTGTGCCCAGTGGAGTCATGAAATCAGCCTGGCCTTTGTGACACACACACACACACACACACTCCATGTGTCTTTTTCCAACATCTCAGACCACTACCCAGAAAGACCTCTTCGGCTTAATTAGTATAGGGTCCCCAGGGAGCGCACAACAGGGGGAAATACACTGGATGGATGAAGGAAGGATGAAGGGTTTGAGGCTGTCAGGAAAAAAAGAGATGAGCTTTTCTGTTATATAAAAAGTGGAGCAAGTTAGGGGTTTTTTCATCTTATTTTTAAAGTGAGGTTGTTCGTGATTATAAATATTACCCATAGATCAATGAGAAACTTCCCATCCATACCCCAAGGTCGTTTGCATCCCACAACTACCCACATGGTTTTCTTTCTAAGCCACATGCACAATCCAAATGAATATTTTATAGGACCCAAACACAACGCTACAATAGCACACGACGAGGCTTTGTTACACTGGTCAACACTACACATGTAAACATCTACATAATTTACACAAATACAATCGCTGTCATAGTCAAAATTCTGTATTGTTCATGTGTAAACTTGGGAATACAGAATGTATTTATTTCTTTTAGGATTATTGTCTACTATGCACTTTGGGTTTGGCTCCAGAATTTTCTACCAAAAATCAAAATAGCAGGAAATTGCTGAAATGAGATTTTAAGAAATTAAACATCAAATATTGTGAACTTGTGTGCATTTGCTCTCAGGCACCTCTGTGCACGCTTATAAATGCACACTTGACTCACAAACACACACACATGCGCGCGTACACTCTGGGAGGAATTGCACCATAATTATGCCTTAGGTAGAGGTGATTAATTTTTTAATGGATTCAATGTTTTATTCATAGTACCTATCCACTCTTGAATATGGCAGAGCGCACAGAAAACCAGTGCCAGAAAGTGAATACATGATAAAATTGGCTATTAGCAAGTTCATACAGTAGATAAATTACACATCTCGGTAGCGTTGAAAACAGTCGAACTTCAGGCTGAAACTGTAGATTTGCAGTAGGTCTTATAAATAGTTTCATAAATATGTCATTTATTTACCCTTCTGCCTCGTGCTGTTTTTAGGGTTGTTCTGGGCATGAAGACTTTGGAACAAAAAAATTTATCTTTGTGACAGACAGCGAAAGACGGAGAAAAGGGACAGTAGGAGGAGAGGGTGTTGTCTCCTGAGTGAGGCCAGCAAGACCGGTTATTCTGTCCTAGAAATCCATTTACAGCACCAAGCACTCTGCCTAATCATATGCCCCACTGTGAAAGGAATACTGTGTCCTATACGCAAGAGGGGCCATAAAACTGGATCACATTTAGGATTTTTAAATATTAGTCCTTCCTCCTGCTGTTTTTCTCCACCCCAGTGTATGAAGAATATTTCTTTTGAACACTTATGTTTGCAGATCACAACGTAGATTGAAGAATGATGAAAAAGGGAAATGGAGGTCGCGTGTATAATGATAGAAATTTATGATAAAAGTGTTAGGATGGAGCTACTGTGGACACGATACTCTAATTAAAAAAAGCAGTAGGGGCAAAATGATTATTTTATTACGTTTAGACAGTCATGGGGCTTAATTATATTGTATTTTGGAGATTATAAAAAGAGGATTTAATTGTGCAACTTAAATTCAGTACGAATATTTCTGATGCAGAACATGAATGAAAAATAATATTTGGCATTGTTTCCATGACTGTCTTATCCAGAAGCACAGATCTTTAGTTTCAGTCTCCTACTGAAACAAATGAATTCCTTATGCTCTACTCTACTCTTTACTAATACTAGTGTAGAGCATCAGAAGTGCCAGAAAGCTGGATCACATTTATAATTAAAAAAAAAAAAACATTACTCCTTCCTCCTGCTGTTTTCGCCCTCCAGTGTATGAAGATTTCCCTTGAACAGTTTTGTTTGCGGAACAGAACGGAGATTTTAAAAAATGAGGACATGAAATGCAAATGATGATAGAAATTCGTGATACGAGTGTTAGGCTGCTCCTCCATGGTAAAAAAAACAAACAAACAGTTGAGGTAGTCCAGGCATCTGACCAGGATCCCTCCTGGATGCCTCATATGTAAGGGTTTTTTGGACATGTCCAAGTGGGAGGAGACCCCCAGACGTACTGTGTTTTGGCTGGCTGGGGAACTCTTGGAGTTCCCCCAGAAGAGCTGCAGGAAGTAGCTGGGTGAGGGAAGTCTGGGCATCTTAGCTTAACTGTCCCCACAACCAGACCAAGTGGCAGAGGATAGATGAATGTCTTATTTGTACACATCAGCAGGTATTTGCACAGCTCACACTAACCTCCAAGCAGAATGTGAATGGTCACATTATCAGGCATCTGCAATCTATTCTCTTAATCTGATTGCTTTAATCCGGTCACTCCATAACCCTGCCAATACCTGCTCCATGGCCTGCTCATCCTTCCTGTATATATTAAATAATGCAGGAGACTACATGTCCCCTAATTTATCGTTCTCTCCCAGCTGGATTTGAAGTGACAGATTTATGAGATTGCCATTTGCGGCTTGCGCGTAATACTGCCAGTTGAGGGTCAGTGAGATTGACAGAGTCGAAGCTGTTTGATGACCTCTCTGTGATAATGACCATACAAGAGAGAAGGACACAGAGGAGGACAGGGAAACAGATAAAAGGAGAGGAAGGTATTGGTGTGGGCGAGTGATGAAGGAAAAAAGGTGGTTGGATGGTCATCTGGCAGAGCCACGACTCTTAAATGGGCTACATGTGATATCCTAGAAAAAACTGGGACAGATTTATATTGCTATGACAAATCAAATCAAATCAATCCTAGGTGTCAGTTAATACTAAACATGGAGAAAATTGCTTTTTTAGATCAAAAGAAGAAATCTCGAGTGCTTTCTTACAGAGTTTGAGAGTATAAGACTGTCTCCTCTCTAATTTCTATCCATTAAATGAGGACACAAGCAGGCTTGTACAACCTTATGTTAGCATAAACACTAACATGGCTTTGTGCAAAGGTAAAAACACAAGCACCTACCTCTATTTCTTAAGGGTGCTCTATCCCACAGGCTTCAAAACTCTGATAGGGCCTGGGGTAGAACATACTATGGATAAATAATGTATTGCAGAAATCTTCATTCCAGCTTCTGATCACAACAATGGACAGAGTGAGAGGTAAAGGTAATATATTTCCTAGCATGCCCCCTGTTCATCAAAACTTCTCAGAAAAATGCCAAATGATTAAAATAATCAACCAAAACAAAATGATTTGAAGCTAACGTGTTATTGGTACCCTGCTTCTTGCCCTGTCTTGACCCTGAATTTGATAAGCGGAAAAATATGGATGGATTTAATGAATGAGCATTTATAAACTATATACATAAAGTTAGGCTTTGGTTCACAAGATATAATCATAGCTGACACTTATAATCTGCCTACATTCATATAATAGTATGGATTTGTGTATTTTGTGTAATATACAAAGAAAGGTACAAAGGTTTGTCGTTTCTGGACTGTGCTGTGCACACTCACAAGGATATAAGCCTCAACATTGAAGTTCACTGGAAGCCCACATACACAAATCAGTACTTTTAACTCCCGCCACCCCCCAGAACACAAACTTAGGGTGATCAGGACCCTGCAGTACTAGACAGTAAATGTTCCCTCTAAGAAAGAAGGGAAACAAAAGGAACACATACGTGTAAGGAAAGTGTCCTTCAGACCTAGCCACACCCTCAGACAAAAACCGGTTCATCCGAAAAACAAAACTCCCAAACAAAAACTAAGCAACACAGTGTATGCCGTGCAGTGCAGTGACAGATGGTTTGAAATAGGAGTAAAAGAGTCCACCTATGCCCACTGTGGACGACCATAATCGAAGAGAGGTGGTGGCTTATGACAGGTGCCTCAACCCCGACGCACATCAGGTGATATGCCACATGATAGGGTGGGGCAAGGTCTCACAGTGGTTTCACCTGAAACCTCTGGTGGTAATGACCCACGCCCTTTTTCACACCTTGGCTCATGTGATGACGTACATGATTAATAGCGTGTCAACAACCACCTCCCAAGCAACGTTAGGGTTTAAATACCTGAGCCTCTTGGATGAGAGGTGAAATGCGTTTAAAAAACGTAAAGCTTTCTTTTTGGCTCTTGTTTTGTGTAATGAAGACAGGATAATTTGATAGCCATGATGCTTTTTTTTGCTAAGCGATCCGCTTCCTGGTTGTCACTACATATTTAATTGTATGATTACATGACAGCTGCTTTTGAATTTTGGATTCAATAGGTTTTCCCATAATAAAACCTATTATATGACATGAGTACAGATGTAACACAGATAGGAGATATTACATTAGCCAGTTTTACTTTTGGTATACAACATAACTCATTTTCTAATAAAGGAGAAATTTAATCCACAATTATTTTTCATCTTTATGTCAATGATGTTTTAAAATTATTTGAGAGCCAGCAAATTTAGTAAACCATATCATGTATGCAGATGATCTTGTGGTCTTCAGTCCTAATGGTGTTTGTCTCCAGCAGCTACTTCACATATGTTCTGTCAGTTAATGTATGCTCAAGCGAACATCCTCTTATGCAAATTTAATGCAAGTACAGAATGAGTGAATATTTCTTTATTTAGAGCATACTGTACACCTCTGTATACAGAACACCTGTGGATGAACTACAGGAAAGCAACCTGCATGTGGCTTATAATGATGCCATGAGGTTGTTACTGAAGAGACCAAAATGGCATGCGAGATGCTTGTAACTGCTGGAATCAGTATATTTAAAGCTTTATTAAGAAATGTCATGGTTAAATTTACATTCAGGCTCAACACGCCTGAGAATGAGATCACTGGGCTAAATGGATATCGGGTTTGGCAAAACACGTTATCAGTCTTTACTGGAGGCACTCCTGTAGTCTCTTTGTGAGAGTATTTCCTTCAGGTGATTTCTTTCTTTGGACCATGACTGTTGAATAAAGATTGACTGATTTGGAAACATTGAAAAGATGAGTCTTTACCCACCTGACAAAAAGGATAATGCTGACAAAACTGCAGGGTGCAGTGGCCAGTGTGAAGAAGACGAGATTTGCATTTGGATTATGCAGGAAAAAGCGACACCTAAACAACAAAAACGACCACAAAAAAATGATAGCATACCTCCTTGTTCCATCTCGAACGAGCTTGAGATCAAAAAGCTCGAGCCAAGGATGCGCTTTTTCTGAAGCTTTGGTGGGGGGGGGGTTGGGTTTCTCATTTTTCTCACGACCTGATATAGGTTGCATCGTGAAAAGACAGGACCGCGATGGGAGGAGGTTTTTTTTCTGCCATGAGTGGGCAGGCACTTAAGCACGGCGTGGTTACATTATTGGTGCATAGCTGTTAAATGATTAGGAATTTGGGAGAGGCTGCCGGTTGTCCAGCCAATCGCGTACCGAGGTGTGGCCCCATGAAGGCGTGGTCATAGCGGAGAGGGGCCGTCCCAGAAGCGGAAGTGTGTCTCGGCTGATCTTTCGCTGTCATTCGGCCACGGTCGGTTCCAGGAGAGAGGGGCAGCCAAGAAGCAAGCACACACATACAGAGGATCGGCTGGCTCTGAAGGAGAGACAGTTAGTGAGAAGAAAAGAAAATAAAACGAACAATGAAACCGATCGAATAAGGCTTTATGAACGAACCGAATATAAGTCACACACTGCCACGTTAACAAAGCTCTTCGATGATACGGTCCAGATTACAGGCAGCAGATAGAGAGCTGTGTCATTGAGCAGGCAGGACACGTCAGGAGAAGGGAGAGAGAAAAAAAGCTGACCGACTGCACTGTACGAGTCAGCTACTAAAAACCGCCTCTGAAAACCTTTGCCTGCCGCATTCATTGTTTCAAGGACACCGTCTCGCTCTCAGCCCGAGGGAAAGGATCTCGACACAGACGACGCCGAGGTCGAAAGGTGGTGATCAGAAGGTGAGGAGATGTTTTATTCGCTTGCCTTCAACCTGTCCAGCTAGCTAGCATTCGTGCTAACGGTCGTTAGCTAGCAAGCTAACGTTAGCAACGGATGGAAAAGTTAGCAGGTCAGCTAACAGCTATTTAAAGTGCTTCTCCGTCGACGCGTGAAACCGATTAATTAACAATAGTTTGCCGGGCTGATAAAAAAAACCGTGTTAATATAAACTTAATTTTGATAGTGGGCTCTTCACAGGGTGCTGACAGCTGTCAAACAAGGTCGAGTGTTTTATTTTTTACTGTTTTGTTGGTTTTTTTGTTAATATTTTCAGCATTCGTTGACATTTTGTGCTGATGTGCGTTTTGTGGGGGATAATTAGTTGCCTGTCAATTGGTTTTCGATGGGTAAACGTCTCCAAATGGAGACTATATGCTCGACACAGCAGAGGTTCTGGCTTTACTGTGGCTGCCAGCAGCTCAGCTGTAGACAATCTGGCAACGTCACGGGGTTATAATTAGCTAAAGATGTAATGTTAACTGGCTGGCTTTTTTTTAAGGATGAATTCTTCAGCAACAATATTGGGATTGTTATGTATGTGTAGGATCTCATTTAGATCCTACAGATAAAAAGATTTCCATGCCTCTGTATCCCCTCACCTTGTTGTTTTTAAATCCCTTGATCTATTGGGAAATGTGAGTGGCTGACTGCTAACTCAGTGCATGCCATGCTTGTGTGCTCTTCTCTCAATAGGACCAAACGATCACGGGATAGCACTTGTCTGTGGGGGGAGAAAACAAATGGGGGATTACGGGTTTGGAGTTCTAGTTCAAAACAACACTGGCAACAAGTCTGCATTCCCGGTCCGAATCCACCCGCATCTGCAGCCCCCTCATCATCACCAAAATGTGTCGCAGAGCCCTGCCGCTTTCATAAACAGCACCACAGCCGCAGGGAATGGCACCACGGGAGGCTCTCCCTGGCTCTTCCCTGCCTCCGCCACCCACAACAGCGTGCAAGACGAAATCCTGGGGGGGCCAGAGAAACCCAAAGCACAGCAGCAACAGGAAATGCAAGAAACGCAAGAAAAGCAGCAGTTGTCTCCCGGGAGTCACCAAGAGGGTGGAAGTGGCAGTGGGATAATTTCAGAATTGGAAAAAGTCAGGTCTGAGGAAAGCAAGACAGAGAATGGCACATCTGACAGCAGTAACGGAAAAGAAAAGCAGCTCCGTCTTGAGTCACCTGTTCTGACAGGCTTTGATTACCAGGAGACATCTGGTCTTGGGGGTTCAGGCCCGGTTCAGTCCAGTACAACCTCGTCATCGCTTTCTGGCTTCAACAACTGGTCAGCTGCCATCCCGCCTGCGCCATCAACAATCATCAATGAGGATGTCAGCTTTTTCAACCCGGCGTCTGCCAGTAACGGGCCTCTGCTATTCCAGAACTTCTCACACCACGTCAGTCCAGGGTTTGGTGGGAACTTCTCCCCCCAGATCGGACCAGCTGCTGCCTTGTCCCAGCACCACCCGGCTCCCCCACCCCATCCCCATTTCCAGCACCCTCATAGCCAACACCAGCAGCATCGGCGTTCTCCAGCTTCTCCCCACCCGCCACCGCCCTTCCCACACAGGAATGCAGCTTTCAGCCAGTTGCCGCATTTGTCCAACAGCCTGAACAAGCCCCCGTCTCCCTGGGGTCCAGCCAGCTATCAGAGTCCCTCTCCCTCCCCCGGCTCCTCCACTTCCTGGAGTCCCGGAGGAGGATATGGTAGTGGTGGCGGCTGGGGAGGATCTCAAGGCAGAGATTATCGACGCGGGCTGAATGGTGGGATGACTCCCATTAACTCTATCTCCCCATTGAAGAAGACCTTCCCTAACAACCATGTGGCATCCCAGAAGTACCCTCGAAACAGTCCCGCAGGCTTTAACCCCAAGTCCTGGATGGATGATGGAGTTGGTCGCAGCGATAACATCTTCCCCTTTCAGGTCAGTTTGCCTCTGAGATGTTTATTCAGATGGTTGAGTGGGAATTTTCACTAACTGTATGGAATTGTCCTCTTTTTCTTCCCAATTATATTGTATGCTAAGCATGAATGTCCAGCGTATATGTCTGCTTCTGAATATTTTTCAGTTGTAGCTGCTCGTCACCTGAATTATTAAACAGCAGGATGTCATTTATGTGAACTATTAATATTATAGCATTTTGTGGTACAGCTGCTATTTTTAGACACAGCGGGAGGGCAAAGCTTTACACGATGCTTTTGCTACTGTGTTAAATCTGTCATTGGACTCTGTACTTCTATAGCTGAGTGTCCTTTGCGATGACTAATGTGGCTCTATCACTGCAGTGCCACGTGTATGGTGGGGGGTGGGGGGGCATATAGGAATGGGGGAGGCAGCATGGACAGAAAAAATAGTAAGATTTTAAAATGGGAGACTGAAGACAGCGATGGAGGGTTTAACGAGAGCCAATAGTGTCAAAAACTAAATCTGTATTACATGATGAATAACAGTACATTATGGTTAGATTGCTTTTGTTCCAGTCATAAACAACCATTAGCAACAAAAGGTGATAATGTAGATGAACCTTACTCAGTTCTTTACACTTTACATATATTGGGCTCTTGACCTATTACACTGTATGAAAGAGAATCTGATTTATCAGAATTACAGTTACATTAATCACTTACTGTATGTCATGGCATGGCATGGGTAGCCCCAACCTGTTCATTTGTTTTAAAAGCTGGATCCACATACAATGAAGACTGCTTAAATAATTGTACTGTCACACGTAGAAACCAGCTGTAATGGAAAGAGGTAGAGGGGCCTGGAGATAAATTTATTCTATTGATCTAGCCCATGATTGATTGTGCTGGTCGTTACAAGGAGGAGGGGGGGGGGGGGGGGGGAGGGAGGCACCA